>NKZV01000896.1:883-55317 GCA_002370175.1 Metschnikowia colocasiae
CTATATTACTATATCTATAGTACTCTATAGTACTATATCTATAGTACTCTATAGAATAGTACTATCCATATTACTCTATAGAATAGTACTATCCATATTACTCTATCCATATATCTACTCCATATTATGTCAGATTTTGAACGTTAGTACTGAATTCAGTGTATCGTTGATGGCTCCTCACTGCATCTCCTCGGTGGTGTAGACATTCATCCACGGAGCCTGCGCCGTCTCTTTTGGAGTCTGTAAAGATGTGCCGGCGCATAATTCCGTTGATATGGTTCCGATATGGTGGTTTAGGAAATCCGTTTGGTCTCCCATCGGCACACGCCAACAGTTCTCAACTCTCTACCGTGATCTCCCTCGCCAATGCCTCCGAAACTGGGAGCGCTTGGTCAGAGGTAAAGAAAATCCCGCTAGGATCGAGCACGGCGCTTCGGCGTCATTGACAAAGACAGTTGGAAGGACCCCGCGCAGTCACCTATAACATTCCCGCAACTGGTACTTTCAACTTATGTTTTAGTATACATTGATATACAGGGGGATGTAAGTTGTACCTTACAAGACGACGTTCTGAGACGGGGTCTCAGTACGTCTTATACTTCTCTTCTCTAAGCCTTGCACAGCCCTCTCGTCTGGGTCCTGTACATAATGCCCTAGCCGTCTGAATCCAACATATCCACGAAGTACCTCGTCTCCGTACATGCTAGGTACTCGTTGACAGGTACTACCTGCTCTTCAAACATCCAGAGGCCAGTGTCCTCTAAAGCACCACAATTCGGAGACTCCTGGGACAACCCGAAGAATCTTGTGAACAAACATCAGTGAATACTGTGGCTACAAAGTGCATTCGGGGATCTCTCAGCATCCTCCTCAGTGGACTAGAGAACGAAGAGTACCTAAACCTTATTTTATACCCAGACAATCTGAAGGATACTTTCACGGCAGGAGAGGAGGGGGAATATGTCCATGGTCCCCTTATTACCCAGGCCGATCTCGTCAGTGAACCCACCCAGACTACACGGTACCCAGACTACACGTACCGGAATCGGTGTTCAGACTCCTTACAAAGTACAGCTCTACAAAGTAGTAGGTAATAACTCTACCAAACTCTGCAATGCTCAAAGGTGGTATTATACTGAGTGTCCACTATTAGTGCTAATCTACACTGCCTACAACCAACACTGATACCACCCTCGGTACCATACCATCCTGCGGCACTTGGACCATACTGTAGAGTCTCCACTAGTCGTACCACGGCTTGAACTGTAGGCCACAGGCGGTACGACTTAAGAAAGCAGTGCTTGCTCGACTCTTGAATTCAACAAATGAGAAGTGATCCTCAACGAATCAATCTGTAGTACTCAGTTTGGGATCAGTGCTTGAATTTAGATATGAATAGCTTACATAAAGGAGATTAGTTTAACGTAGCGCTGGGAGCTTAGGAGTGGCTTTTGGTAGCAGGAAGCAACAGGCCAAGACCGTTTAAATTTGCAAATTGCCCAAATAAATTGTCTGGGTTGGGTTCAGCTCTAACCCGAAAGCTAACGTTGCTGACCATGCCCCTGCTATGACCGTAGTGGTGGAGGTGTATTGAGTCTGAATACTGGACAAGACTTAGTATACTGCTCAATAACGCTATCAGAGTGAACAGCAGCACCCACTGTAGATCTGGACCATCCTTTCCTTCGAATAACTCCAGTGCATCAATAGTAGACCACAGATCAAAGACAGACTACTGTGGCCGTGCAGGTTGTACTGCATTGGGTACAGTATTACAGAACTATTGATAAGTAGTGTGAAGTGTTACAGTGAGCAGTTAAATTTACTCTTTCCGTACTCTTCCTGTTCACATTTTCTGGTGTCACTTGCATTGCTGGCCCATGGCTGTACCTCGGAACTCACAACGCTGCAACCAAAGCCAGTTTTAGTAAGTGACTAGTGCAGTACTGACAGTACTCAGTGTAAGACGGTGTAGAAACTGTAGGGACAATGTAGTGTCGGGTCATAACCCTATGTATACCGTCCAGTGTATACCGTCCATCTAGTGCTAATACAGTATGGCACTTGACAAAGCTCGAATACATGCTGCGATCCCAAGCTACCTCCACACCTTTCCCTCAAGTCCACCGCACCATATACTAATACACTATACTACAGTTACGTACTACAGTACAACTTCACTACTACAGTACTTTGCTACACTACACTATACTACAGTTACGTTCACAGTTACGTACTACTAGACCTCACATGTTAACTAGTCCAAGGCATGCTGAGTTTCGTGGTAACCCAAACTTTGCACCTGGGTACCCTGTCGAAGCAAGAAAACAACACCACACGGATCACTAGCAAAAATTATGGGCTCACGGCCAGGGACTGGGAACAATTGGCAAGCTCAAGAAACGTTCTGCCTCGCCACCCGTACAATTACTACCACTTGTTCCTCTGGAAATGAACTCCGTTCATCTACCCCACTGCTTGCCCTGCAACGCCGTGGACTGGTTACTTGACATCGAGAAGACGGACAGAAACTAAACACATCTACTTCGACTGCCCTTGGCCCAGGTCTGGAAGAGTCAAGCTCCCGGTCTCCCTCCATCGATTACGCAGACCGTTTCTACTACACAACGCTCTTGACGCACCGAAACCGACGAACGGAAGGATATTGAGTACCCCCATTAACACCGACCTTGAAGAATATTGCCTATTTCAGACCGTTCTATGGACGGTTCTGATTCTCAATTGGAACAAACCGACCAGCCGAGTCGATCTTACCGCACTAGTGATTGCATTATCTGCATGATTGACTCTTGCAAATGCAACTGCGCTTAACTCTCACTTCTGAATCACCTCGGGGTTTTAACCAGGTTTTCCGCAATCCCATACACCTGTAGTCAATGAATGATCAAGAAAAATAGTATTTAACAAAATTTGATATTTTTATAAGCAAGGATATAAGTGATTTCTGAATGATCCCTCAGGTCACCTACGGAAACCTTGTCACGATTTTCTTCTAAATGACCAAATTTGAATATCTTCAGACCCAAAGAGTTGCCTCAAAGGTCCTCCAGTATTCACCAAGCCATTCATCGGTAGTAGGCGGGGAATCAACGCAAGTTAATGACTTACGCTTACTAGGAATTGCTCGTTCAAAAGCAATAATAAGTATATATAAGTGCCACCCCTAGTAGGAAGATCAACATTTGGTTGGGAATTAAGGACAAGAGTTGGGTGAGTAGCGTAGCGTGGACAATCCTAATAGGAGAAAAGTGGGGGATTAGTAAAAGCGAAAATAGGGAAATAAAGGGGATTTTTGGGAATTTGGTAGTACATAAAGGAAAATTAGGCGAAGCGCATTTTGGTAGTTTAGGGTAGTACATAAAAATTTTGGGTTTTGTAGTTTGGGCAAGTTTCTTATATTTTTATTATGCTTGTGTTTATTGTCACCAATTTTGTTTAGTATGCTAAATTCGTAAGCCAATATTTCGTTCATGAATTCTAAGTGTTCTATGCTAGCATGTCTTGTACGCCTTTACATATAGTTTTACTCATTGTTTAAGTATTCGTAAGCATACATTTTAGGGCCGCCTATTATCATTCTGGATATTAATTTTTTACTGTATTCTAAGGAGTCATCTAGGGAGCAGCCACCGTACCTTAGCTTGATTGCTCCATTGCTTTGACAAGCCACGACAGAGATGCCGAATAGTCTATAAACCAAGACTCCTTCTGAAGAATCAACGAATACACGAATTACAAGTACTAAACGTTATCAAAGAATCTAACATAAATGTGTAAATGTGTGAATGTGTAAATGTGTAAATAGTGATCTAGAAAGGATACGAACCCTTCAGGAACTGGAAAACTCCAGTATGATAACCAAGACATAAAAGAGTTCGTGAACCCAGCTCAGCAAACATCAGTTCAACTTGCAGACAGGATGTACCGATGTATGTACCGAGTGAAGCTCAATGGAGTGATCAGACTAGATGCGTTGAGGAAGAATTCCTCATGTGAAGCACAAGAGTTCAGTGTACAATGAAGCAGTGAATCATACCAAAGACATCTTCGAAGACAAGTAAATCACCATTACAAGTGACACGTGGACCTTTGTGACCGATAGGTGTCCACATCTGTAGCACAGACTATTTTAATAATTGTTCATTTCACAAGATATGTGCATGCTGAACCATTAAGACTGAAAGGCGGGCGTGGTTTGGATAAAGAAATTCATTCAGAGCCAAAAATTTCAGAAACATTATTATCCACAGAATTGATCGGACATGGAGGGAGTTCAAGGGTGGAAAGCTCGTGGAGTTCTGTAATGAACTAGGAATAGAGCAGTTCACTGTCCCTCATTCTTCGCATCAAAATGGCTTAGCTGAACGTATGCATCGGACACTTCAAGGAAAGACGAGATGTTTACTTATATGCAAAGTTACCAATCAATTTCTGGCCTGAGGCACTCAGAGAAGCAGCGAAAGTGATCAAGACCCTTCGAGGGCACTTCAAACGACCCGCTGATTTGTGGGGAGAACATTACCACTTCCTGCCTCTGAGAAAACGAAAGTTTGGGTCGCTAGTGTGTGCTACGATACCGACCCCTGGAGTTGACAATCGTGTAAATCGTGTAAATAGTGTATAGTGTAAATATGTGAGATTCCTTGATACCTAGTACTTTTAATTCAGTGTATTCGTTGATTCTTCAGAAGGAGTCTTGGTTTATAGACTATTCGGCATCTCTGTCGTGGCTTATCAAAGCAATGGACCGTGATAAGGTGCAAGATAGCTATCCGTTCCGTTTCGGACCTGCCTTATCGACGCTGCGGGTGCCGAATAGGACCGATAGCTCCGTCGACCTTCTCCTATCAAATAGGGTTGGCTTTCTGATCCTGATGGTCGTACTCGGGTCTACAGATGTAATATAGATGAAATAGAGAACCAGCAATTGAAATAATGTAGTTTAGTAGACATTCCAAGTGCTGGTCTTAGATCGTCATTGTGTTTGTTGCAGACGAGAGGCCCCCAGAGGCCACCTTATGATCCAAGAGGGTATGATGTGTAACTCAGGAGATGTCAAGTGACCAAAGACAATTGGGACGAGACCGAGTGGAGAAGAGGAGAGTGTAGAGTTCCACTCTAACCCAGACTACAGAATAACAGACTACGACTACGACGACAACAGACTACGACGACAACACAGAATCCCTAACTCTACCCATTCCCTACCTATGCTTCCCTCACTACAGTCAGTTGCATTCCAAGATACCGCTAGAAAAGTGGCTCTGGTGAGAAGTCTCTCATCACATAATAAACCAGGCCTGGTGATAGAGATTTGGCCGTTTTAGTCAGCTGGACTGAGATCTGCGGATCTGTTTTAGAGAACAAGTGAGCCGCCCACTCGTTCTTACTGATCATAGCCACTGATCCTGAATGATATATGCATGCTGATACTGCAGGCCCTATACTTCTCTAGCTGTAGCACTGTGAGACATCACTCCTGTGCTCTTTATAGCACACTCTAGTACTGATTATTCAGTGTCAGTTTTCAGTCTGTCAGCTTTCAGTCCAGTGCCAATTCTTCAGTACCAGTCGATGATTGAATGGTCACACCATACTAGTACCGCTGTGTTAAGTGCTCTGGGTGAGTCAATATTGAAGACAGCCTGGATCTTACCCAAGGGTCCAGGGGTGTCTCACACTAAAAGACTGGCTTTGATTTGAAAAGTTGCAATCCCAGGACCATTTAGTAGCCATCACGACTGCAAAACCACTGGTGTATTCCATGCGTCGGTTCCATGCGCGGTCCTGCACTGGCCTGCATTCTCCCGCATTCTCCCGCATTCTCCCGCAGTGTCGCAGTGTCGCAGTGTCGCAGTGTCCCGCAATTGCCAAATGCGAAAACCCGCAACCTGAAACTCCCGCTGCTGCACCACGCATATGCGCTTTGCAGGCTTGTTTCATCAGGGCTCTTCCTGTACATGCACCCTCTGACCCCCCGTCAGAACCCCTAACCCCTCGCCGCCTACACTCTTTACTGTATTTAGTAGGCTCTCGCCCCCAGCCTTGGGCAGTTTCACTTTTGGGGTTATCCATGATAAACACGTTAGGGTTTCTTCTCCGAGAAACTTGCCCCGCCGAGTCTCTGCTCCAGCCCCAATGATTAGTGTTTTACACTCAATGCGGTGGATGCAGATTACAGCGCCGGATCATTTACAACTGTCCAGCTTCTTGCTTTTATTCAAGATTTTATAGTGACCCATGGGTGTGCCTTAGGGTTTAAACAAGGACGTTTCTGTAGAGAAGCTGCCAGCACCTGCTGAACTCGCATGTTCTACAACGGACTCTGGTCCAGACTCGCCAGCCCGACGGAACCCCGGTACTATGCATGGCGAAGAAATGCGCCAGAAAAAAGGGTCATGGACCGCCGACACCCCGAGTGTCCAGCAAGGTCTGGTGTGTTGGAACTGGCGCAAGATGACTCTACACTTGTTTTCGAGCCAAGTGTTTCATACGCCCAACCAGCGCTGTGTGGAATCTTACCGGCGCACCCACAAACTGAGAGTCCGTGACTATTCCTAACGCGCCCAAAGAGGAGGACTTCTGGGACATCCTAGAGGACATACCTATTCAATTAAGTCATAATTTGGAGCGCGTTCAGCTGATCAATACAACTTCCGTGCAGAAGATGAGCGAGAAGAATGCGAATGTCGTTCATGCTCTCACGACCGATGAGAATAGATACAAGTGCCCCTGGGTGAAACCATTGCCTTGATAACAAGATGGAAAGAGCCAACGTTTGCATACGGCTTGACTACGCCAAATTCCACCTTCCGCTCGAACGGATCCTCTACTGATATTCTGAACATGGAGTCTCACTTTTATGGGGCTTTATTTGCCCGATATGGAACGCCCGCTTATCAAAACTCTATGCGGGGAAACACTTGAAGCAACTTTATTTCGAGCAAAGTCTTATATGGTTCTTCACCAAGTTTTTCGAACACATGTGCTTCTACGGTACAGGGCTGTTTCAATTGGACTCTCACTTTCAGAGAAGTTGGTTTCGATCGAGTTTACGACCTCGAGAAGTTTGACCCCAATCCCCCGAATGATAAGGAAGTCGACTTTTTGAGATCGAAAGCTCGTTCTCTATGGTTCTTTCCTTACTGTCAAAACTTTTTTTCTGTGGCTACGATTTCCAGCTACTCAATTTGGGAAATGCAAGGATCTTTACTTTGAAGGCACCCTGGAAGAGCCTTTACTTTGGGACGAACTTTTGACAGGTGTCCTTTCTTGAAGGAGTTGGTTTTGCCACAATCAAATGTGAATACGCTTTTGAACCTTGCCATTGAGAATTCACAAGGCGTGGGCAACTTTACTTAGAGAAGCTTGATTTTTCGTTTTGCGATATCGACGAGGGAGTTTGCTCAGCTTTTTTGAGACTTCAATAAGAGATGATGGCACCAATTTTCCTCGGTGGACGAGTTGATACTAGATGGGATATCCACGAAACTATCTCCATGCTTGAAGAAAAAGGATATGCTGGTGAAGTGCTCCATGACGAAACCAAGACTGGTTGGCAGGTGTATGGGGTGAATTGCTGAATCCCGAGAAGTTGGATTATGCGTCTGATTTTGAGTGGGGTGACGAGCGGTACTTCAAGGCGTATCGTATTACGATTGCATGCTGGACTTAGTGTTAAAAACCTCTGGGTAAACATGAAGCAATCAGGAGAAAAAAAGAGGAGACAGAATGACGAGACAGAATGACGAGACAAAATGACAAAGCATCAATGCGATGACTATCTGAAGAATTCCGACATTATTCTGACTTGGTTTACTTAGCGTACCTTCTCATATACATGGCCGACCTCTTTGGCCTAGGTCACTGGTCTTACGTCCGGAGTCTTATTGATAAGGTGAACACGGATCCACATAGTGCAGTTCAATTAGTAACTGCAAAAAGCAAAAAGCAAAATGCTAGGTACGGTCGAGTCATACCCCAGCCAACATTCATGCTAAGTTTAAACGGCTCCCCCTTAGCTTGCTCAAGATCTCATGGCCTTTGACACCGAATTTGTGTTTTGCCTCTCCACAGCACCCGCTTGTTTAAGACCAGACAGAAGGAGATTGGCTTGCGTGATAGCATCCAGGTATGAACCTTCATTATAATGAGTATGAAGAGAAGATGAAGATATATAACCACTACCCTTTTGTGCTCTTCATCATAAAAGCAGAGCAATCCTAAAGTGTCACATTCATTGTTTGTTCGAGTATCACAACATCCATTTGTCATACAGGGCATAGGTTGTTGGGACTCAGTTTCATGGTATCTCAAGTATCCACTGCTCAATGGGGTCATTGAAGACCTAGGTCAATATCATTGAAGACCAGGTCGGTTTTATAGAGGACTCTGGGACTCTGGCCACCTATTAATGCCTTGTTTGTGAAAGATTGACGAAGCGACGAAAAGCATTTCTGACGAGTCGTATATTTTACAGCATATTTTAGTCTCTGCAATTTGCTGCCACTTATAAAACGGGGAGAGCACCCTTTTATACTTGGCGTGGGACTCGCTCCGTGAGATAAGGTAGGGAGTGCATAGATGCACATTGTGCACACCTTTGGGCACGTGGCAATACCACGTGACAAGTGCCGGTGGATCGGCTCAGCGTGACTGCGAGAACTGCGGAGCTTGTGGCGCCCCAAGCGGGTCATTTGTTTTGGGCAAATGGCTCAAAGTTGGGGGAGTGCATGTCCGGCCTTTCAGGTATCCTCCACTGATACTCTTATGTATTGCCTTGGGCTCTGTCCTTATATACACTCGAGTCATAGGACATCCTCATCGACCATAGTGGCCATAAATATTGGTGATCATGAGGTTGTCAGTGAGGGCTATAACGCCGCCAACAATGTGACCACGACAACCCAGACCACCAAAGCCTGGATCACGTGCCTAGGTAGATTCCTCCATTCGGAGGCCCTCCCGCACCGCCAACACAGAGTCGGCAATAACAGCATCCACTCCAGCCTTCATTTGTATCTTGCACGCCTCCGGGTCGTTGTTCTGCACTCCGTAGGTCACACACACTAAGCCCGACGACTTCACCACCTGGGCCAAGCGAGGCGTCTTGACCAAGGTCTCTGCGGCGCTGACAATGCCCAACAAATTCCACTTTTTGGCAAACCGAATGGCGTTTTGAAGCGACGATGCACGGATGTCCGCCATTGCGTTGGTGCCTGCTTCCGTCAAGTACAAGATAGGCATGGTGGGCTGCTTCAACGACAAGAGTGTGCAGATGTCGGGGTGAAACGACGAAAAGAGGATGTTTCTTCCCGAGGTGTTTTCATCATACACCACCTTCAAGATCGTGTCCACGTAGAAGTTGAGGTCAAAGGCAAACTCGCCCATGGACTCGTGCTGCGCCTCGTCCAACATGGGATACTTGAGCTCCATGTTGAAGCCCACGTTGTTGGGCAATCGTTTGAACAACTCTTTGAGCGTCACGAAGTTGGACGCGATCGACGTGCCTCGGGCGTTGCCCTTGAAGCCCTTCTCCTTCCATGTCTTGGTCAACTTCATACGCCGGGCCATCTGGTCTCGGAACTCCTTATCCAACTCCTCTTCTTCCACGTTGTTGGTCATGTTGGGTGCCGATGGATAAGCCGACATGGTGCGAGGCCGGTTGTACTTGGCCAACATCTCATCGTCCAAGGAGAAGTTTTTGGTGATGTTGGGGTTGGACTTCTCGTACGAGAACCGCTGCTTGGTCTCCTTCTCGTGCTCATTGAGCCCGAAAAACTGCTCCGACGTCAACAAGTGCATCGGAATGTCTCCGCCGGACTCGGCCACCAAGAAATCGTGATAGATCACCGGCACAAAGTCCTTGGTCAACTGCACATCAAACTCCACGTAACTCGCTCCCAAAGAGGCTGCTGCAATGAACGACTCCACGGTGTTCTCCCCCAACTGCAACGACTTCTTGTTGTTGAAATTCTTGCCCAATCCCCGGTGGCCTATAACTCTCGTGGACACAAGCTGTTTCCAGTAAGTGTCGGACCGGGAAATGGACATTTGCGAATGGATGAAAGGGGTCACGTACATGAGCTCGAACCGGATCTTGCCCATGTTCTGCAATGTGCTCTGCTCCATAATCGGAACCGTGACTGTGTTGTTCAACGACCGCAAGTTCGGCCCGACCTTGGAGTACACAGTCTCCAATAAGGCAATGCCCCGCCCTAAGAGCTTGTTGGCAGAGGGACTCCAGTTATCCGTTTCGGGCGCAAAGTATTGGTATGTGGGGACAATGTCGAACGTCACATACACGTCGCTGATGTCGAGATTATTGGTCAACGTAAACACCAACGGGTCCGTGGCGGTGCCGTGCTGGTCCTCCAAGGGCAAGTCCACCGTCACAGGAGACTCCACGACCGAGTTAGTGAGCCGGTCGTGGCACGTGACCACCAACGAAAGCGCCGTGTCTAATTCCGTGGAGAAGCTCTGCGGCATGGATATCTTGTTCAAGTCAATCACATTCAGTTTATCCCTGGTGTCGGTAGTGCCCAAAGTGATAAGCACCAACTTCTCGTCCTTTCCCAAGAACTTGTGACCAAACGACTTGATGGGTTTCTGTTTCCGGCGGTTGACCGGCGACCGCGACCGCGACATGTTGCGTGTGGACAACGAGAGTGTTTCCCGGTCTTCAGACTCCAGCTTCGATACGTCCAACTGCTTGAATTGCCGATACACCTCGCTGACGGCATTGCGGTTCAGCTCTGGAAGTTTATCAATGGACAGCGTTGAAAGAAGGTTCTCCTCGCTTATGGGAGCCATGAAAGGAGATGTGGTGGCCAGGTTCGACTTGGACAGCGGATTGGCCACCCGGGGGGTATTTTTCGTTGGGTCGTCAATGTTGTAGAGCAAGAGGTTGGGGTCTTCGGGAAGAAGAGCATCTGCAGCGGCCAAATGACCTCTTAAGGAAGCGTGTTCCATGGGCAACCATCCCGAGTCGTCGGTCAAATGGTAGTGGGCGCCATACTCCTTCAACTGCTCAATAATGGGCAAAAGACCCTCGGCAGCAGCAGCGAAAATTGGCGTCCAGCCAAACACAAGTTCGCCCAACTCCGGGTTGGCTCCGCTTTCCAAAAGAAACTTCACCAATGGGAGAAGATTGGACTTGGACGCGATGTAGAGCGCGGTTTCATTGTTGTTCTCGGCGTCGGTGTAGTCGACGTCCACAATCTCATTGGAGATAGAGTACTTGACGATTTCATGGCACCCCAAGCGAGTGGCCAAAAGAAGCAAATTTGGACACGTGAGCGGGCACATGGAGAACGCTATGAGGTTGTGGAAGGTCTTGGGATGCTTTCCTATGATGGCAAGGTGGAGCGGAGTCAAGCCCTCCTGGTCACCCCATACGCCCACATCATCGAAAGAAATGTGGTTGTTGATCAACTCCCATTGCATGAGATACTCCAAGATGAGTTTGGTCACGTCCTTAGTGCCGTATTGTGCTGCATAGTGCAACGGCGTCCGCTGGTAGATGTCTTTATCCAAAAGCAAGTGCTGGAGGTCTTTGCGGCCGGAGATTTTGTCAAAGATGTACTTCAAGCCGTCAATCCTAATCGTGGCCAACTGGATACCGTCCGGCCCGGATTTGTTGGTGTAGAGCCGGCTTAAATCCGTCGATTCTCCAGGAACAAGCTGGTTCTGGTCCTTAGTCACCTGCTTCTTACCCAACGACACCACGTGCTGGTGGAAAAAGTTTCTTCCCGAAATGTCCAAAGGGTCTTCAAGATACACCAAGGATTCTGGGATTTCTTCTGACTTTTCAGACCTATGCTTTTGAAGCTTTTCAAATAATGTGTCGATGCACTTGAAGGAGCTGTCCAAAGTGGCCTTGTTCAACAACGACAATAAGAACTTGAGCAGAAGTTGGTTCTCGGGAATTCGGTCCAACTCGGGGCCTAATCTCGCACCATCGTTTTGCAAGATGATATCGTAGAAGTGCTGCATAGAGTCTTGGTCAAACGAATACTTTCTGCTTTTCCCAAGCTTTAAGCTGTGTTTATCGGACAAATTGATCGAGTGCTTCGATAAGAGTATCTGCTGTTGGGCCAACTGGTTGAGGATCTCGTTGATGGTGTTGAGCCCTTTGGACAACTCAATGCCGTTTGCAAAGGGCAAGTTAGGCACTCTTGTGGAGAGATACGAGTCCTTATTATCACAGGCCAATTGCAAGGGCTGGGGTTTTTCTCCTGAAGACGACTCAGAATCCTGGAGTGCAGCGGAAAGCTGGTCGTTCACCACCACCGAAAGGTAACTCAATTTCTTGTCCAACTTCTTGAGTATCTTCACGAAACCTTTGTTGTTCAACTCGCCAAACCACTTCAAATTGCGGTAGATGGAGCGCAACTCCAACAAAATCGACACAATTTCGTCCAATTCGTCCGTGGTGTCTACCTGCAACGTAATGACACCATTGGAAAAGCCCAAAGCGTTGATGATTCGTGTCAGCCTATTTTTGTACTCTGCAAATGTGGCATTGTAGAACAGAGACACCTTTTCGATGTCGTAATCGAGCTCAAAGAAGAACTGCGAGAAGTTGTTGGCAATGAGCTCCGGGAGATCAAGCGGTGAGTCTCTTTGGTAGTTGATGAGGTTGTCGAAATTGCGGATGGTCTTCTTGAGGTGCTTGTAGTTCATATAGTTTGTGGCCCACTCGGGGATTTGGTGGGAAGCAAAGGTTTTTCCGAACTTCATGGCTTGCGTGGGGTGTTCAGAAATGGGCTTATACTTTCGAAAGCAAAACCGGCGTTTGAAAGAAGCCGGTGGTTCTGCCGAATGGTGGTTTTTTATATACGCCAGTGCGCTTATCGCGGTGGTGCATATAGCCTTCGTTATAGGCAGTGCCAGACCGTTGACATGGTGCCCAGGGGATGCTTCAATCAATCACCAATATATCGGAAAGCAAACGCAGACAGCTTGGGGTTTTCCGAAGCCAATGCTCTGTGTCGGCATTGGAAGTCCGGCTCGATTCCGCTACTGCTGTTGATTTGGAACTGCATATAGTGGTCGCCTTTCAAAATGCTCAGGACATGCATGCAACCGAAGCAGAGCGGAGCTTATTATTTGCCGTGGTGTTTTGTGGGGAATGCAGAAAGTGCCGCCACCAGCTTCCCACCGTTTTTTTAGATAAAATTTCCCCAGTATTTAAAACGGCCTCAAAATCACTGGTTCTTTGGGCTCGAAAGCCTTTTTTTGGTTGTCTTTAATTGGCTTTATTGGCCATTTGGGCCACGAGGGCCACGAGGCCCAGCGCGCACCAGTACACCAGGCCGCAATTTCTGTTTCTTTATATGGCAGTTTATGCCTGGGGCAGATTGTAGCCAAGTCAAACACCGAAAACTTATGTTTTTGAACACAAAACAAAGTCAAGAAACCAAAACGCGAAGCTTCAAAACCAAATTCAAGCTGTGTCCATCTCTGTACCTGTATTGTGTCATGTTCCATGCCGTGGTGTTACCAGGTACCATCTGCAGTCTCATAGAAACCTATAGTCTGACTGATGGTCCGGCATAATCCACAATTCGAGGCCCAACTAGCGCAGTAGTCTTCCTCCTTTGCACTGTATGCAGTCCGTCGTCAGGTCAAGTAGTAGTCAAGTAGTCAAGTAGTCAAGTAGTCAAGTGGTCAAATGAAGGAGGCAAGTAGCAGCAAAGGTGTAGTCAAGCAGTAGCCCATTAGTACAGAGGTAGTCACTGAGCACTGTTGTAAATGGATCACATGAGTGCTTCATCATGAGTACTTCGTGCTTTTGCCAGAAGCTTGACATTAATGAGCCTGAATGGTATAATTGGACCCACAATTGAGTTTCATATCCTGCCCAGTAGGGAATCTAGTTGTAATATTCCAACATCGTAGTAATCCAGCATGAGGTAGAAACCATATCATGAACAGACTTCAAAATAATGTCACACTGATGATGGCCGCCTTTTCTTTGAAAACCTCCTCGCCCAGTTGACACCCAACCCTACTACCAGGACGGTTTGATAACACTCAATTCTTCTTACCTCAGTTGCTCATTTTGTTTAGCAAAGTCCCAGAACAAGCAGGTCTTTTAGACAGTAAACACCGACCTGTTGTCATGCATGCAACAACAGATACTTTCATAGTGTATTGGATAGTCAATAACTCACTTGCGGTGAAGTTTCTGAGGGCGAGCAACACTATTGATCAGAGACCCTGCATTGACTTAGGATACTTTTTTGGGGTTCACTATACCAGCTCCTTACACAGCTCCATTGGTGCCAAACCCCACTGTAACAAGTATTGTCTAATCCAGGGAGCTGTGCAACTCTTGAATGCAGCGTCTCTGGAACAATTATTAGTGGGTGTTATCAGGTCTTGCAAGGTCATAATATCCTGTCTGTAGACAACTTTTGGGCAGAGGTCTTTTCAATCAACAAGCAAAGGCCCCATTCGGTTAAAGGCGACGTCACTGGACCATGGATTATTTTGAATAAAATTCAGCTGACAAATGACGGTGAAGCAATATCTCCACTTAACTTGAACTCCAGCAAAAGCAAAATGCGGGGAATTAGGAGAAAACATTTAGGTCCGTTCAACCATATGCGGAACAGTTCATTCAGGTTCTGGGCAATTTCACCTTCAAACGTCAAAATGTCGCAATTTATGGTTTAAGACAACTAGAAACTGCCATTAGCGGTCTAGTACCCAAATTTCAGTGATCATTCACACTGTACGCCCTATCAAGAAGGCCCGTAGTTTTTGTCCATAAAGTCAAAGCCACCTCAAATTAGTTCTATTGTCGAAGCCATTAGTCCTATAGATGCCTTTCTTATGTCTGGATCTTAGTTGAAGCTTTAGTCTGGCTTACAATCTCGTTCAGCCATCTTCAGTTGTGCTCATGAGATACAAGCCTTTGGCATCAAATCCACATGCTGCTTCGCTCCATCCTTCAGCCTCTCCTTATCCCTAAGAGCCCTTTTACAATGAGTTTAGAGTTGGGAAACTATGGCGTTGGCATTCTCGTGTGTGGAAAGAGGGATTCTTTGTGCCCTCTCTTGAGCTTCACAAATAACCTGGAAATGTACCACTCTGTAAGCAATTCAGCCGGGTTCCATATACTTGCAAACTAGATTTCTTCGTCTGCATTACTATCAGAAATCATGTAGCGGTAAGATGGAGATATTTCTGTGTGATTTTATGCCCAAAACTTCATCTCTTCAAACGTAGCTTTAATATTAAACCCTCAAAGAAATTAAGCCCCATGTTTCTGACAGTCCACAAATCTCACCAACTGGGGACAGTAAATCCGGTAGAGTTAACATTGAATTAGCTCAAGACGAAAATCTTTACAATAATAGCCCTGTTCCATTCTGTCTTTCTGTCAAAGAAAGATTGCCCTGGCAAGATTTCAGTGAGACTCTATGTATAAAACACTCTGACTTGTACATCTGGTTATCCCACTATGCCAAGATTGTTTCAGTACACAGCTAATCTGTTCATGGCTCTTTATTATCAACCACACGAGCTCAACTTATTCGAGTTCATTCGAGTACTCCAACCATCATTCTTGTGTATAAGTTCTTTCTTTCTGAGGCTTACCGAAGGTTCGTAGACTCTAAAGTTGGCTTTCTAAATAAAGAGTTCAGAGTCGAATACCTGGGAAGGTCGCTCTTTTTATAGACCAAGGAGTGCGACCTTTTCTTACAACCCCACGCAGGTGGCTGCAAAAATATGCATTGCTGTTGCGAAAGTGAAACATGGCTTTTGTGTCTGAACTCTCTAAAAACTATAAAAGGGAGAGTTTCCGCATTTTCTTCGTGTTGTAATTATTCTCGTGTACTTTATTCTAGAATACTCTCTACTACTCTGCTGTTCTGTTCATTGGTTCGTTGGTTCATTGGTTCGTTGGTTCATTGGTTCGTTGGTTCATTGGTTCATTAGTTTTTGGTTTCACTAGTTTTGTTAGTTTCATTAGTTTGTTTAGTTTCATTAGTTTTCTGGTTTCATAGTTTATTAGTTTCATTGTTGCCTGCAGACGAAGTTTATCACTAGCGCCCGATATTTCTAAGTACGTCGATACAACATTGAATATGACTAGAATGGTAGTGTGGCGTTTTAAATCAGCCCATTGAAGACTGCATGGTTCTTTTACTGAGTCTACGTTACTTCTTTCATTACCAGCTAATGAGATGTTTTATTTTGTGATACGTGTTTTATGGCTCAAAGGACTTGTTGAATCAGGGCCTATGAATTTCCACATGACTATGGTACTTCTGAATGATGTCTGTCGGGGCTTGAATAGTCCTGTCAAAACACTACTGATGGCGTCCCTCATGACTTACTTGATAATAGCTTTGTCTCGTTCGATTAAATTGGCAAATGGCCCAGTTCATGGGTTCGGCCCATCGCTGTCTACATATGCTCATGCATTATCGGTGTTAGACTACAACAAACTCTCGCCCAAGGCACAACGGCCAATGGCACATGCGACGTTGACGGTGTCCAAGATGTGGCTTTCGCTCTCTCCCAACTTTGGGTTGGTCTCCACGATATCCAACGAGGCTAAGAGACCCGTGAGCCCAACATCCTCGGCAATGAACAAGCCCTCTCTCAAGGTCAAGCCACCGTCGACTCTGGTACCGGTGGCAGGGACAAATGCAGGATCAATGGCGTCAACGTCGTACGATAAGTGGATGGGGAATTTTCTGTCGGGGTTGATTTTGTCCAAGGCCATTTCCACCACTTTGCCAATACCGAACTTGTCCACGTGGTACATGGAAAAGGCAGGGATGTTGTTGTCCTTCAAGATTTTCTTCTCGTCTGAATCAACGTCTCTCAATCCAATGTATGCAATCTTGCTGGGCTTCAATTTTGCAGGAACCCAGTCAAATTCGGGCGGACAGTTGTCTCTCCCGAGGCCCATGACAAACGAAACAGGGCACCCGTGCAAGTTTCCCGATTCGGTGCCGCTGGCCGTGTTGATATCGGCGTGAGCATCGATCCACAAGATGCAGGTGTCTGGGTCTGCTTCCAAGGCTGCAGCCACCGTAGCGGTTCCGATGGAGTGGTCTCCGCCAATGGTCACAGGCAACCTGCCCTCGGACTTTGATTTGCGGCATGCTTCGAAGATGGTCTTGTTGCAGTCGCTCACGAGCTTTGCATTCTTGACTCCGTACTCGTCTTTGGTGTCGGTTTTTTGGGACTCATAGTCCTTGCCGTCCAAGGGGTTTTCGACTTTGGTGTCCCAGTCCAAGCCCTTCAACTGGCTCTCGAATCCGTTATTTAAGATATACTCTGGGCCCAACTCCACGCCGCCTTTTGGCTGGCCACCGGAGAATGGAGCGGTGATGATGCTGAGTTTCTTTTCTTTGTGGAATTTGTATTCGGCTGCGGTTAGTCGAGAGCATTAAGACGAGGTATTCTGAAAAACATCCAACGATGTCTTTGATAATGAACTGATTTAATGGTCCATTGATTTAGAGTCCATTGATTTAGAGTCCATTGATTTAGATTCCATTGATTTAACGGTCCATTGACTTAATGGTCCATTGATTTAACGGTCCATTGATTTAAGGTCCATTGATCTAATAATAGTGGAATCCAATGATCTGAATGTTGACCGGTGGTGATGTGTTATCCCTTGATGCAAACATTATACATACTCATGGTTATATCGGGTATGCAAATTATCAGTTTCGACTGGTACTTGGAGGGGTATTTATATCTCGTGGCAGGCGCCAGTGCCGATCGCCATTGCTAGAGGTAACGGCAAGATAACGCGAGAACGGTGCATCTTCGTTTGTGGTAGCGCTTGGCAAAAAAAAAAAACCCAGCGCGGGGCTCGCGACAAAACGGCCTGCGGTATATGGAAGGAGAGACCGAGCAACCCCGACCCACACCTCTGTGCGAACTCCTCCCAAGACGATTTGAGTCGGGCACGACGGGACTGGTGGATGGTGGGAGCGAGTTTGGGTGCCTGCTACTAGATTGCATTATTCGGGGGTACTGTTCCGGGGTGTTCTGAGGGTTGCGGCGAATTTCCGAGGGTGTTCCACCGACTACAGGGTATCCCAACGCTATTTCGAGGGTGTTCCACCGACTGCAGGGTATCCCAACTCTATTTCGAGGGTGTTGCGGGCAACGCCATTCTGGAGATGTTGCAGTGTTCAAGACTCCGCACCCTCTAGAGTGCGCACTCGAAATATCCACTCGTCTCCGGGTTCTTTCCAACACCAGGAAATACTTGATCCGTTGCAATTGCTGTGTTATATGCAGGCGGGATCATCGCGGTGCCGTTGAGATGGCAACAAGTGACACTGAGACTTAACTCAGACTCATCGGTGAACTAATCGCTGGATTCATCCTAGACCTACCCCTGGATTCAGCTAGACTTGATTCCACTTGATTCCACTTGATTCCAGACTTGATCCTGAAACTTGGTCTAACTGAAGGAATTGATCCTGTGACTTGATTAACGTGCACTAAATTGGTGATACCTCAGACAATTGATATTGATTGATATTGATTGAGTTATTGATTGACATTCATTGTTCTCGATTGATATCATTGTTCTTGATTGATTGTTCTTGATTGAGTTCTTGATTGATACTGATTGATACTGATTGATACTGATTGATACTGATTCATACTGATTCATACTGATTGATACTGATTCATGCTGATTGACTTTGATATGGAAATGACCAGCCAATCACCCGTCGGGTCGCCCAAGCTCGATGAACATGCGCTTACCTTTGACGACTCGGACGAGGACGAAGCGCTTCTCCTGCGGTCGCACAACCTGGCGCATTTCTCGTCGCATGAAGACCGGTTCATGAAAGATCACGACTTGAAGGTGCGTGCATTTGAGGCACTCCAGGAACCCAAAGACCCCACGCCGGAAATGGAGCACCACCGCACGGGGTCGTCGCCCCACCGCAAGCACCTGATCATCGACTTCCCAAAGCACGGCTTGGGCCATCATCCGCTTCCCAACACGGCAGCCCACAACAACAACCATACGCAGGACCCCACGAGCACGGCCAATGCGCTCCCCGAGATGTACCCGTCGTCGGAGTTGATTGAGTTGTTCTGCAACGTGAAGCAGTGCTTGAACTTGCGCCACGAGTACTTGGACCGCTCGTTGCAGCGGGACGAGCGGTGCAACCCCAAGAACTGCCCCGATTGGGAGGTGTATCCGCCGCCGCCCATGCCCACCTACAAGCTGAAGAACAAGTTCAACCAGTTGCCCGGGCAGCACCCCGAGACAGAGGAGGAGTTTGACTTCTCCAAGGTGCGCATTCCCGATACTGACGTGACACACACCTACGACGTCCGTCTCAACCAGGACTGTGTGTACCAGGTGGTGGAGAAGGAGAGCGGCGAGTCGTTGGGGTGCATTCCCACGTTGCATGACTACTACCACGACTTGAACAAGCTCATCCGCATCTCGTCCGATGGCCCCACCAAGTCGTTTGCCTTCAAGCGGCTCCAGTACTTGGAAACCAAGTGGAACATGTACTCATTGCTCAACGAGTTCGAGGAGAATGCGCAGTCCAAGAAGAACCCCCACCGTGACTTCTACAACGTCAGGAAGGTCGACACCCACATCCACCACTCCGCGTGCATGAACCAGAAGCACTTGTTGCGGTTCATCAAGTACAAATTGAAGACGGAGCCCAACGAGCAGGTGATTTTCCGTGACGGCAAGTTGTTGACGTTGGCCGAGGTGTTCGAGTCGTTGAAGCTCACGGCCTACGACTTGTCCATCGACACCTTGGACATGCACGCCCACACTGACACCTTCCACCGCTTCGACAAGTTCAACTTGAAGTACAATCCGATCGGCGAGTCTCGGTTGAGAGAGATCTTCTTGAAGACAGACAACTTCATCGATGGAAGGTACTTGGCGGAAATCACCCAGCAGGTGTTCCACGACCTCGAGAGCTCCAAGTACCAGATGAACGAGTTGAGAATCTCCATCTACGGGCGGTCCGAGGACGAGTGGAGCAAGTTGGCTGCGTGGGTCATTGATAACAAGTTGGTCAGCCACAACGTGCGGTGGTTGATTCAGGTCCCCCGGCTCTACGACTTGTACCAGAAGAATGGCAATGTGACCAACTTCCAGCAGATCCTCCACAACTTGTTCTGGCCCTTGTACCAGGTGAGCTTGAAGCCGCAAAGCGACCCGAAACTCCACTACTTCTTGCAAAGAGTGGTGGGGTTTGACTCGGTGGATGACGAGTCCAAGCTGGACAAGCCTTTCAACTCGCGCAGGTACCCCACGTCGAAGGAGTGGGACTATGTCAACAACCCGCCCTACTCGTACTACTTGTACTACCTCTATGCAAACATGGTGTCGTTGAACGAGTTGAGAATGGCGCAGGGCTACAATACGTTCGTGTTGAGGCCCCACTGTGGAGAGGCCGGCGACCCCGAGCACTTGATCCTGGCGTTCTTGACGTGCCACTCCATCTCCCATGGAATCCTCTTGCGCAAGTTGCCCTTCATCCAGTACCTCTACTACTTGGACCAGATCGGGTTGGCCATGTCGCCGTTGTCGAACAATGCGTTGTTCTTGACCTACGACAAGAACCCGTTCCACAACTTTTTCAAGAAGGGCTTGAACGTGTCGCTTTCCACCGACGACCCGTTACAGTTTTCCTACACCAAGGAGCCGTTGATCGAGGAGTACTCGGTTGCAGCGCAAATCTACAAGTTGTCGGGCGTGGATATGTGTGAATTGGCCAAGAACTCGGTGTTGCAGTCGGGGTACGAGTGGCAGATCAAGAAGCACTGGCTTGGCAAGAACTTTGCGGTTTCGGGCGTGGCTGGCAATGACATTGAAAAGACTAATGTGCCGGACATCCGGGTGGGGTACCGGGAGGACACCTTGAAGAGCGAGTTGGAGTTGGTGGACTACTACACTGCGTTGAAGAATTGAGATGGAACTGTAGAACCGGGAGAAGCTCGGGAGCAGAGCCAAGACAGGAGGAGTGTTGGTGGGATTGAATTTGAGTGTGATTGAATTTGAGTGCAATTGAATTTGAGTGCGATTGAATTTGAGTGCGATTGAATTTGAGTGCGATTGAATTTGAAATGCAACTGGCGGTTCAATTGGTGTACTTGATGCAATTGGTATAATTGGTGCAACGGGTGCAATTGGTGCAACGTGCAATTGGTTAAATGGTTCAATTGGCGCAATTGTTTAACTGGTGCAATTGGTTTAACTCATGCAATTGGTGCAAGACGGTGTATACCACGCTATTGAGAGCACCAATTATGTGTGACTACTTACACAATTGGCTCAAAAAGGAGTGCTTACTAGGGTGGATGGGGTATCTTTAAACGGTGGGTGTGCGTGCGCATATGCGCTTAGGGGTTGCGAAAGTGAGAGGTTTTTCACCCCCACATAAAAACAAGGTCACACCCCCCTGGCCTGCCATCCCTGATTCATGCAGACGACATTGCGGCAACGCCCCACAACCTCAAGCACGCTTTCTTCCGTGCTTACCATTGCAGGCTCCGATAGCTCTGGTGGTGCCGGCATCGAGGCAGACCTCAAGACCTTCTGCGCCCACAAGTGCTATGGGCTCACGTGCATCACGGCGCTTACGGCGCAGAACTCCTCTGCGATCCAGGCGGTGATGGAGACACCGAAGGAGCACTTGCGCCAGACGTTGGAGGCGGTGTTGGAGGAGTTTTCCAGCGGCCGGCTCCAGCTCAAGGTGATCAAGACCGGCATGCTCACCAAACTGGCCATTGAGGTGGTGGCCATGCACATTGCGCAATTCCGCCAGCTCGGGGTTCGCATGGTGGTGGACCCGGTGATGGTGTCCACGTCGGGCGTGACCTTGGCGGATGACCCCACCATGCGGTTGTGCATGGAGACGGTGATTCCCAGTGCGTACTTGTGCACTCCGAATATGGACGAGGCGATGAAGTTGGGAGGGCGTGAGCAGTGCATCCGTGATGTGCTGGAGTTTAAAGGCTTCGCGGTCGAGTTGCACCGGCGTCTTGGGTGTGAGAATTTGCTTTTGAAGGGGGGGCATACTCCTTTTTCCAGTCTGGACTCTAGCGAGAGTGCAAATGGCGAAAGTGCAAAAGGGGAAAGTGCAAAAGGGGAAAGTGGTGATGGCGACAAAATTGTGGTGGATGTGTTGGTAACCCCCTCAAAAGTCACTGTGTTCAAGCTGCTGTTCATCGAGTGCCGCAACAGCCATGGAAGCGGGTGCACGCTTTCGAGCGCCATAGCAGCGAATCTCAGCAAAGGCGTGGAATTGGAGACCGCCGTGGAACTCGCCATCGACTACGTACACGGCGCCATGTCTCTGGACTTGCAGAGGTTGGACCACTCCGTGGTGCCCGAGACCACCGCCGAGGTCAGCGTGGGGAAGCCCAAGGCGGGAACAGTATTGGACATGGAGAGTGTACCGTTCTTGACATACCTCAAGCAACACCTGAGGTGGAAGTCGTACACGCAGCACCCGATCCTCGCGTTGATCGCCACCGATGCGTTGCCCAAGAACCAGTTCTTGTACTTTTTGAGACAGGACCACTACTACCTCAGAACGTACGCCCGGATCCAAGGGTACGCGATCTCGGTGGCCCGGACGCGTGAGCAGATCGAGGTCCACAGCGAGGCCCTCCACTACACGTTGGGGGAACTAAAAAGGCACGAGGCCAAGTTCTCCGGCATCGTGGGCCAGCCGGGCCGGGCGTGCGTGCAGTACTGTGACTATCTCATGCACATTGGCAAGACCGACAGCATTGTGGCAATCAACGTGGCGCTTGCGCCGTGCCTCCATGGGTACTCGGAAGCCGGCGTGTATGCGCTGGCAAAGCGGAAGGAATACTTGCGTGCCTCGGGGTCTGCCGGTGACCCCATGTACTCGGAGTGGTTGGCAGACTACACGTCGGAGTGGTATACCAAGGCGCATGTGCAGGGCATGCGGGCGTTGCAGAAGATGGTTGACGAGGAGCTGCCCAGCGAGGCCCAGAGGGCCCGCTACTGCGAGATGTTCCGCACAGTCACCGACTTGGAGATTGCTTTTTGGGACGAGGTGTTGGAGTATCGGTGAGGCGCGGCCGTGAGGATCTCGGGGCCGCTACTGAAACCCGGCCCATCCCACGACGGACGACTCCAGTCACTGCTGGCCAGTACCAGCGAACCGGTGAAGAACTAGCAACTAGTGAAGAACTAGCAACTAGTGAATTAGTGAGTGATGGAACTTGCTGTGGCTGCTCCAGTACACTGGGATGGCCGGGCGGGCATGAAGGTACGGACCTGTCGGCTGCCGCTGTATGCGGTGGCCAGCATGAGCGCAGCCACCTGAACATGCCAATCAAACTGTCTACTCGCTCCATTGGTTCTAGCTGTTCTACCTGTTCTATTGGTTCAATTGGTTTACTGCTCCATTGGTTCACCTGTTCATCAGTCACCTGTTCATCAGTCACCTGTTCTACTTGTTCTATCTGATTCGCTCTGGTTCGGACTGGCTCGTTCGGACTGGCTCGTTCTATCTGCTCTATTCGTACACAATATATTCACTAACTCGCCAATTTACACTGCTGCTACTTCTATGGCTCCTCTGGTGTGGTTGTGTTCCTGCATATAGCCGGCGCTCGCCCATAAAAGCCTCCGTCGACACTCTCCACGCTACTATTGCCATTCCAGGCACACACCTGCAACACACCTGCAACACACCTGCAACACACCTGAAACAGCCTACAGACCCACGCACACCACCAGTGCACACCCGTACATCCCCGTCTATATATATTCGCAGACTCCCCCTGACTGTCTCTTCCCCATGTACAACCCGTACCAGGCCAACCAAGCCAACTACGGCCAGCAGGGGTTCGGCAACCAGAGCCAAGGCGCCGCCGGTTTTGGAAACCAGCCCAACTATGGCCAAGGCGCCTATCCCCAGGCGCAGGCGGGCCAGCAATTTGGCCAGCAGTATGGTCAGTATGGCCAGCAATATGGGCAATTTGGCCAGCCGCAGCAGCCCGGGTTGTTTCAGGGGCAGCAGACGGGATTCCAGCCGCAGCAGACGTTTCAGCCGCAGCAGACGTTTCAGTCGCAGCAAACGTTTCAGTCGCAGCAGACCGGGTTCCAGCCGCAGCAGACCGGGTTCCAGCCCCAACAAACGGGATTTCAGCAGCCACTCCAGGCGCAACAAACGGGCTTCACGGCCGCGGTGTCCGGAGTGCTGCAGAACAAGGAGTTGAAGATCCCCAACATTCGGCTCTCGTTCATCACTGCCAGTGACCAGGCCAAGTTTGAAACGCTCTTCCGCACGGCGGTGCAGGCCGGCGAAAACGCTCTTTCCGGCGATGCGGCCCGTGACATTCTCTTGAAGTCCGGCTTGTCGCCCGTGACCTTGGCCGAGGTGTGGGCTTTGTCCGATACAAACAAGCTGGGCCTGCTTTTGTTCCCGGAATTTGCCTTGGCCTTGCACTTGTGTAACTTGGCCTTGAAGGGTGACGCGTTGCCCCGCCAATTGCCGGAGAAATGGCTGAACGAGGTGCAGAGCTATGTGGACGCCATCTCCTTCTCCGTGCCCGAAGACCCGGACTCCATCCTTGCCAACACTCCTTTTGCGCTGTACTCGAAGCCACAGGATGACTGGATGCTGGCCTCTGCGCCGGTGACCTCTTTTACTGCCCAGCAGACGGGCGGCTTCCAGCCAGTCCAGGGTCAGAGAACTGGTGGACTCCAACCAATTCAAGGCCAACAAACCGGCGGCTTCCAGCCAATCCAGGGTCAGAGAACCGGTGGACTCCAACCAATTCAAGGCCAACAAACCGGCGGCTTCCAGCAAATTCAGGGCCAACAAACCGGCGGAGGTTCGTTGGTACCCTTGCAACCTCAGCACACCGCGTCGTTTGTGGCTGCCCAGCCACTGTTGCAGTCGCAAGCTACGGGGCCCTTGAAGCCCCAAAATACCGGCTTTACTGGAGGCTCCATGCCACCCACGAGCTTTCAAGCGCAGCAAACGGGTGGTTTTCAACCCCAACAAACCGGGATCCAACCGCAGCCCACAGGATCCCAAGCAATCCAGCCCCAGTCTACTGGGTACATACAGCCTCAGTCTACTGGATTTGTGCAACCCCAGAGCACCGGGTTCCAAAACGGCGCATTGCAGGCTCAGCCCACCGGCAAACCAGGTCAGTGGGGATTTGTGTCGACTCCCACGGGCGGCCTTCCCGGCTTGAACGCCATGCAACTGCACTTTTTGCCGTCGTCGCAGCTTCCCAGCAACAACTTGCAGAATGCCATGGGCGGCCAGTTGAAGGAAAACGTCACATGGGCCATCACCAAGCAAGAGAAGCAGATTTACGATGGGGTTTTTGCCGCGTGGGACAAGTCACGCAAAGGCTTCATTGATGGCGATGTGGCCATCACCATCTTCAGCAAGTCCGGCCTCAGCCGGCCAGATTTGGAGTCCATCTGGAGCCTCTGCGACGAAAGCAACCGCGGCAAGTTGAACAAAGACGAGTTTGCCGTGGCTATGCATCTTGTGTACAGACGCTTGAATGGGCTCGAGATCCCCTTGCGGCTTCCTCCCGAGTTGGTCCCTCCATCGGCCAAATACCTCCAAGATTCGGTGGACTCCTTGAAAAACTCACTCAAGGGAGGCACGGGCGCCAAGAAGGCGGCCCCCAAGAGCAGCACCAGTGCGGCTCGGTTCAAGAATGACGACGACGAGCTCTCGTACATTTCCACCTCTCGGCGCCGGTCCCGCACCGCTCCGGACGTAAAGGAGAGCAGTGTGCAGACATCCAAGAGCAACGACTTGACCATCAGCGACCTCAAGAAGTTGATTCGGGAAAAGCAGATCTTGTTGGATGCCACGGACGTAGAGGACCAGCACAAGGCGATTTCCGGAAAGAAGGCGCACGAGGCAAACCTTCGGGAAATCGACAGTATCAAGGCGCAGATCTTGCAGATCCAAGGGCAGTTGTCGTCGAGCCATGGCGGTACTAACGACGAAAAGTCCGCCTTGTTGGCAACTTTGGACCACTACACTAGAGACAAGGTTCCCGCATTGATCTCGCGGATCCACCAGGTCAACGTCGATATTGCGCAAGCCAAAACGGACTTGGCCAAGAAATCGTTGAAGAAGGAGTATCCCTCGTGGAACCCCGACAACTCGGCCATCGAAGCCACTGGACCCAACGGCACCATCACCGAGAGCGACCGGCAAAAGGCCAAGTCCAAGCAGCTCTTGAGGCAGCGCATGGCTGCATTGACCGGAAAGCAAGTTTCCGGAGGCTCGGATGCTGACGCCGACATCAAGTGGCAACAGGCAGTGGAGACGTCTAACAAGGAACGCGATGACCAGTCTAACATGATTAGGGATATCGAGTCCAGCATCAAGGAGTTGGAGGAGAGTGCCGCTTCGCGGTTGCAAGTTTCGGTGAAGTCTGACTTGGACTCCAGAAAGTGGGAAAAGGGAGAGGGCGTTTCAAATACTGTGAAGACTTTTATCCAGGAGTTGAAGGCCTTTGGAAAGGCAAACACAACTGCTTCTAGCAGTATATCTGGTGCTACTGGTGCTACTGGTGCTACTGGTGCTACTGGTGCTACTGGTGCTACTGGTGCTACCGGCACGTCGCCCAGTATTGGTACCAAACCGGCATACAAGACCCCTGAGGAACGGTCGGCATACATCAAGGCACAGGCTGAAAAGAGAATGAACGAGAGGTTGGCCAAGTTGGGAATATCCCGAAGCAAACCACAGGCTACAGGAAGCTCCGTGGCCAGCCCTGAGCCAGTGAAGCAGGCCCAGCCAGAACCAGTGAAACAAGCTCAGTCAGAACCAGTGAAACAAACTCAGCCACAGCCAGTAAAACAAGCCCAGTCACCGCCAGCCCAGTCACCGCCAGTGAAACAGGCCCAGCCAGAACCAGCCCCTCAATCCCAGCCTTCTTCCAGGTCTGCTTCTGCTTCTCAAACTCAAACTCAACTTCCTCAAGAGGCAGACGTTTCGGATGACGATGAGGAGTACAAGCTCCTTCTCAAGCAGAAAGAGGAGATGGAAGCTCGCAAGAAGGAACGGGCATTAAAAAGGGCGCAGGAAAAGGAAGCCCGTCTCGCCAAGCTCAGAGAGGAGATGAAGCGCATGAAGGACCAATCCGACGACGACTGGAGTGACGATGACTTGAAGCCAAGCACGCCTCTGTACACCCCCTCCAGCATCAACGCCAATGCAACCAAAGCACCACTTGTTCCAGAGAGTATTTCCCCTGCCCCTGCTCCTACTGCTCCTACTGCTCCTACTGCTCCTACTGCTCCTACTGCTCCATCCAGTGGACAGCCATCTGTTACTGGAGAGGACAAGTCAGAGCAAAAGCCAGAGGTCAAGGTACACAACAGCAACCCGTTTGCCAAGGTGGGCAGCGGCCAAGCAAGCTCTACCAACCCATTCTTCAAGCCGTCGGCCAATGCAGCACCCGTGAACCACAAGAAGTTGGAGGCGCAGCGTGCTTCGCAGAGAGGCATGGATTCCCAGGATTGGAGTGACGACGAGCAGAACTCGTCCGACGATGACGAGCCCAACCGTGCTGGCGCCGCAAAGTTGGCCTCCTTGCTTTTCGGAGGAATGCCGCAGCCCGTCAGGACCGACAGTGAACCCAAGTCTGCTCAAACACCAGTCGAGGCTCCAGTTCAAGCTCCTCCAGTTCAAACTCAGGCTCCCCTCCAAGCACCAGTTCCGGTTCCAGCTCAGGCTCCTGTTCAAGTTCCTGTGCAAGCTCCGGAGACTCCGATTTCTCGGGGGGTCTTGGGAGTCAATGGTGAGGAGTTCTCATCTACTGACTCCAACGATGAGTTCGCTACACCTTCGCCTGAACTTGCGCCAGCAGACGATATTGACGTGCCTCCAATGAATTTGGCCCCAACCCTAAGCTCGTTTGATGCCTCAACTGCACCACCAGGACCCCCTCCACCACCGCCACTTGCTCCGCCCCCACTCCCTTCTTCTTTGGGTACTCCTCCGCCGCCTCCTGCTCCTCCTGCTCCTGCTCCTCCTGCTCCGGCCCCACCCACTTCTGCACCGGCAGGCGCATTGGGCGCTGCACCAGCAGGCGGATTGAGTGCTTTGTTAGGCCAAATCCAGGGCGGAAAGGCGTTGAAGAAGGTCAACGAGAGTGAAAAGAGAATCGCCGAGAATTCCGTCGCTGGAAGAGTCTTGGACTGATGTCATAAGAAGTCAAGGTTGCCGAAAACATGTCCTTCATCGAGTAACTACATTAGATGCCATTATCAAGTAACTACATGATGCTACAATGGATTAAAATACTCCGAGGATGTTACTCGATTAAAGTAGAAGTATCGATAGATATTCTTGTTTGATTCTTGTGTAAGTGTAATTCAGATATTCTTGTTTGATTCTTGTGTAACTGTAATTCAGATATTCTTGTTTGATTCTTGTGTTAGAAGTGTAATTCAGACCTTGCTTGTTTTGTATCTTGTCTTAGTTCTTGTCTTTCTCTCTGCCTGCGTTGTCCGGTTTGAAAGAAAGCTCACCATTTTCCAAGGTGACCTCCACGGTATCGCCCTCCCGGATGGTTCCCTCGATGAGTAGCTTTGCCATGGGGTTCAACAATAATCTTTGCAAAGCCCGGTTCAAAGGCCGTGCGCCGTACACCGGGTCGTAGCCCTTGTCGGCCAAGTAGGTCTTGACGTCGTCGGAAAGATGGATGCGGATTCTCTTATCGTCGAGGCGCGAGCGGATCTCGTCCAAGCGAATTTCCAAGATGTTCCTCAACGACTTCTTGGAGAGCCGGTTGAAGATAAGCACGTCGTCGAGCCTGTTCAAGAATTCCGGAGGGTAGTGGTGGGTCAAGTTTTCCTTGATGGCACTCTTGACCGCGGCCAGGATCTCGCCGCTGTCGTCGGCGCTCTTGTCGGCCAAGAGAATCTCCTGTCCGATGTTGGAGGTCATCACGATGATGGTGTTGCGGAAGTCAATGTGCTTGCCGTGGGAGTCGGTCAACGAGCCCTCGTCGAGCACCTGGAGCAAGAGCTTTGACACGTCCTTGTGGGCCTTTTCGAACTCGTCAAAAAGAACCACCGAGTATGGCTTTCTCCTCACCGCCTCCGTCAACTCGCCGCTGTCCTCGTATCCCACGTATCCTGGAGGGGAGCCTATCAAACGAGACACGGTGTGCTTCTCCTGGAACTCCGACATGTCGAAGCGGATCACCGACGACTTGTCGTTGAAGAGGAACTCGGCCAATTGCTTGGTGAGCTCTGTTTTACCCGTGCCTGTGGGGCCCAAGAACATGAACGAGGCGATGGGCTTCTTTTCGCTGGTCAAGCCAGCTCTTTGGAGCCGCACGGCATCGGAAACGGCGTGGATGGCTTCGTCCTGGCCCACCACGCGGCTCATCAACGTGTCGTCCATGTCAAGGAGCTTATCCTTCTCGCCCTTCATGAGGTTGTTCAAGGGAATGCCCGTCATCTTGGATATCACCGCGGCGATGTCGTCGGTGGTCACGGAGTCGTGGAGTAACGAGGTTGCCTTGATGTGGTCCTCGGACTCGGTGAACTTCTTCACCTTCGCCTCCAACTCGGGGATGGTGGCGTACTGCAACTCCGATGCCTTGGCATAGTTGCCCTCGCGTTGGTACTGCTCCAAGTCAAAGCGAGCCTGCTCCAAGTCGCTCTTGGCGGCCTTGATCTCCTCGATGACCCTCTTCTCCAGCTCCCACTTCTCCGTGAACACCTTCAACTCGTCTTCCTTGAGCTTGAGCTCCTTCTCGAGAAGCTCCTTGCGGTCTGCCGAGAGCGCATCGTCCTCCTTGCGCAAGGACTCGAGCTCGATCTGGATGGTCATGATTTGCCGGTCCAACTGGCCAATGGCGTCAGGCTTGCTCTCGTGTTGGAGCCGCAACGTCAGGCACGCCTCGTCCACCAAGTCGATGGCCTTGTCGGGCAAGAAGCGGTCGGTGATGTAGCGGTTGGAGTAGAGGGCGGCGGTGACCAAGGCACCGTCCGAGATCCGCACTCCGTGGTGCACCTCGTACCGCTCCCTCAACCCGCGGAGAATGGAGATGGTGTCTTGGACCGTGGGCTCATGCACGGTGACGGGCGAGAAGCGCCGGGCCAACGCCGCGTCCTTCTCCACGTACTTGCGGTACTCTTCGATGGTGGTGGCGCCACAGAGCGAGAGCTTGCCACGGGCCAATGCCGGCTTGAGGAGGTTGGACGCGTCGATGGAGCCCTCGGCCTTGCCCAACCCCATCAAGAGGTGGAGCTCGTCCACAAAGAGAATCACCGAGCCCTTCTTGTCCTCGACCTCGGTCAAGATCTTCTTGAGCTTCTCCTCAAAGTCTCCGCGGAACTTGGCCCCCGAGATGATGGCCGCCAAGTCCAACGTGATGATCTGCTTGTCCTTCATGGACTCCGGCACCTCGCCCTTGAGGATGCGCTGCGCCAAGCCCTCCATGATGGCCGTCTTGCCTGTTCCGGCATTACCAATGAGCACGGGGTTGTTCTTGGTGCGCCGCAGGAGAATCTGGATCGTGCGCCGGATCTCCTCGTCTCGCCCGATCACCGGGTCGAGCTTGCCGTCGCGCGCCAACTGCGTGAGGTCCTGGCCATACTTTTCAAGCGCGGGCACATCGTCCTGGTCGTTTTTCTGGAGCTGCATTTGGGCCCGCGCTGTGCTGGAAAACGTCCTGGCCGGCCTGCGGAATGTGCTGGTGCTGAGTGCTCCGCCCGCGCTTACCGCCACGCCCCTGAGCCCTTGCCCAATTGTTGGGTTGAATACACGCCCGATTGCAGGCCCCTGCCCAACTTTGGGGTTCCCTAGATATTGGGATAGTTTGCCACTATTGGACGCCATTCTATTTTGAGAAAACAAGGCGCTTGCTTGAGAGCCTGCTGCCGCCCTTGCCCGGGTATTTCTGGCCACTGATCTTAACATATTAGCTTTTCCTGAGTTATAAATATTTGAATTATAAATATTTGAAATGTTTGGTCTATATTGTTGTCCACCTATAAGAGTGGGTTATTTGAGTGTTAGTGTTGAGGTGTTAAAGTGTTGTAAGGTGTAAGGTGTTAAAGTGTTGATGGATGTAGTTGCTGGTGGAGGTGGGTGCGAATATATATATTGATGTATAGGACGCACGCATCACGTGAGTGGAAGTTGCTGGAAGCGTCTGGAACATATGTTGGGGAACACATCGGGGATGGGGAGGAGCGCGGTCTGGGTTTTGAGGGCGGTTTATGGCGATCCAATTTTGAATGTGGAACGGGTTTTTGGATTTTTTCCGGGCGTTTTTTGGCGTTTGATCGGCCGTATTTTGCAGCCGTTGGTGTATCCCGCAATTTAGTGTAAACTATGCCCAAACGCGACTCGGGTCAGATGCGCGTGGGTGAAAATATCAAAAACCCAGATCAATCCAAGGGGTATTTTTGAATGCAACGATTGACTAAATTGATTTGAAGCAGCCTGGGAGAGCTTACACTCGGTATATTAAACAAGGGGATTTTAAACTCTGTAGTTGCCTGTGTGGCGTAATGGTTAGCGCATTTGACTTCTAATCAAAAGATTCCGGGTTCGAGTCCCGGCATGGGTTTCCGCGGCTTTAGCTCAGTTGGGAGAGCGTCAGACTGAAGATCTGAAGGTCCTGTGTTCGATCCACAGAAATCGCATTACTTTTTGCCTCTTCCATGAGGCCATGTTTTACTAACCTATTCTGAAGCTCCCTGTATTCGTAACGGCATGCCCTGTGACATGTCCTTTTACACATAACCGTATCTATAATGGCCTGCCATGATTTATGTTCCTTGGTTGCTTGTACCCTTTTCTTCCCAATAATCATCCACACTGTACCCAGGATGCGGCGTAAACGAAGGTGGCTCTTCGGCATCCACCCTCAGACTTCCCACTTGTACAGCCGGTTCTTCTGAAACAACCTGCTCTCCATTGGTCGAATTGATGGTCTGCGTCGAACCGTGATCAACAGGCCTGCTGGCAATCTCATCTTCAGATACTTCCCAAAGGTCGGTATTGTCCATATGCACTTCCTGGTGTGACGCGTCGTCTCGCAACTCGTCATCTCTAGCCTCTTCTCTTGATGCTGTTCTCGGTTCAGTCGCGGAGGTTCTGTATTCGGATCTCACTGAATGTGTGGCACTACCACCATCTGAAGCACCAGCTTTCAAACATGCAGATTCCGAGTGACTGCTTCCACATAAAAAGTTGAGCACTGACGAGAAGCGGCTTTGAAATAACGCACTCTTGACAGCTTTGTCGTTGTTGAACGCCTCCACATCGTCAACGCTTATTCTTCTCCCCAAAACATCCCCTAGTTCGAGCTTTTGCTCCACATGTCGGATCAGGTAGAGCCACTCCCAGCTGGTGCTGAGAATGTACATCTTGAGAAGGGTGGGGCCAAACGAAACCCACACGTTGACAAGCCACGCCTCGTTCCATAGCGACAACATGAGGATGCTGACTATCAAGTATAACGCAATGTTAAACCACGTGAGAGACGCCAAGGGTAGCAACTTGCGTGCATACGACACCTGCCTTGGAGCGGTGGCCGTGCCACACACAGTGTAGTAGCCAAGATTGCCTGCAAACCACGCCATGAAAACAATGTTTAAGGACACATGGCCACTCCTCGAGGTATCGAAATTGGCCGTCACGAACGTTGCCGGCGTCTCCACCCGAGAAATGAGCACCGAGTATACCACCAAGCACGCCACACTTAAAAATGACACAAACCACCGGTTGAACTGGCCCCATTTGTGTCGCGAGAGCTTCAAAATGAGCTGGAGATATGCCAAATTAGTCAAGAACTCCAGGATCGCTAGGCAGATGGTGAAGGGTCTCTCCACCGTCAAGCTCAAAAGACGCACCATATCGAGAGAGTCCATGTAGTATTGGTCTTGTGTGACCTGCGTGACCTTTAACCAAATGGCCGTCAAGATCAGCAGGTATACCAACATGGCCAGCTGAGTAAGAAGCGGCTTGCGCTTATGCTTTGGCAGCAATAAGATCAAGAACATCAACATCCAGCACGACACACACAGCCCCAGAAGCATGTACAAGAGCGCAACGAAAGAGTCGCCATTATCGGCCACGTTGTAGGGGTTGATGTAGTAGTTATCGAGCCAAGCGGCCACGTCATCCGCGGTCAGGTTCTGGTTGCGGATCTGCTGCACCAAGTTGAAGATGGAGCAGTTGGTCACGTAGTAAGCAGGAAGAAAATCGACCGAATCGTTCTGCCACACCTGGGAGTCGAAGTCCTGGGCCATGATCTGCCCTGAGATGAGTGAGTACACCGAGCAGTTGGTGTATAGATTTGCATTCTGCAGGAGGAAGTAGACACTGTAGTTGCTCATGGGCCCTGAAAAAGCCTTGAGCTCCCCTGTCCGGAACATCTCGGGCGGGTTGGGGTGTAAGAGTAGGGGAATGTTTGTTTTCTGGGCAAGAATAGTTTTTCTTGATCTTGCATGAGGCATGGCGCGCGGCTTCTGCCGCCAAGCGAGGGTTGCAAGAGGCCGCGCTGAAAACTGTCTTGGAATTCGCCTACTTATATTATTTTGAGCAGGCGTGTTTCAGATTCGCCACCAAATGCGCATGATTCCCAATAAGGGAAACCCTCCCCTTTTGCAACCCCTTAAACCCCTGAACCCTCCCCCTAACCCCCTCCCCTTCTCAGACCCTTAAACCTAACCCCCTCCCCTTTCAAACCCTCTCCATCCTTTGTCCAATTTCTCCACTTTTGATGCTCTAAGGTGTTCATGGAAGAGGTTCTTGTGGGCAGGACCAAGAATGGACTTTCATGGGCTGAGCAAGCAGAGTATCGGGAAATGGGTTTTTGTGGAGACTCCGGATGAGAAGAGTGGAAAAGGCTGAGAAGAAAGGATGTAAAGCGGGAGAAATCGGAGCGGAAGCAAAGGGAAGGAAAGGAGATAGGGGAAAGAGTCAGATGATCAAAGCGGACCAATGCTAGAGAGAGGAAGAGTCAAATCAAAAGGGAGAGAAAAAGTGAACATAATGAGAGGATCAGATGGAGAGGAATGGCTGCGAATCTGGGAAAACCGCGGTACGGGTGTGTTCGGGGCAGATCGCGGTGCGCGTGTGCAGTGCGATCTTTTTTCATTGACTTCTCAGACAGCCACCACGACGATCATTGGCTTGCCACGTTTAGGTTTTCATCTCAACTGCAGACACCTTTCTAAGGATCCTCTACTTTGTTGAAGTGTTAAACCGGAAGTGATCACCTCAATATCAGAGTTCTGTGACTGAATCTTTGTTACTGAGTGATCCATTTAGTGATTCTGATCTGTGCCTTCTGACTTTGATCTGCACTTAACCGGCGATTGTAATGTCCCGTTCAACCTCGGATCTTACCGCTGGAATCAATGGTTTGCTGGTGGATAGCAAGAAGAAGAAGCGCTCCCAAAGAGCCTTCCACAATACCTTGCAAATGGGTGGCTACCATTTGAACCACCCAACGCCAAGCCTCCCCAATGTGCATACGCCAACGGCCGCCGAAAACGCCCGCTTCCAAAGCGATTTCTACACCCCAAAGCTCCAGAGCAGCGAGTACTTTCTGCAAAACCCACCTTTTGCACCCTTTGCCCACTCCAACCTATCCCACCCGAACTTTCTGCCCGGAATCACCGGTTTTCCCAGTATCCCTTCCACGCCCGCGGCAATGAACCAGTTCCCCACTTCTTACCAGTCGCCAGGCGCTTCTCCAGCTCCTCATAGACACTTTCCGGTCGAGCAGAATTTGGGGGATAACTTGCCACGAAACTTGCATGATCAGTTCTCGCTGCCGGCTACCTTGAATGTGTCCAACCCACATGAAACAAGCGCTCCGCCCCCCGAGTTATCGCTTCCTCATGCCCGCTACAACCTGAATTTGGAATTCACCACTCCTGTTTTCGACGAGGCTACGCAAACCGAACCCTATAAGTCGTTTCTTTCATTCCAGAATATCGTGCCGCCTGTTGCAGGAACACAGTACCATGCGGTGGACCAAGGGACTTCCACTCCCAAGCACATGAGATGTACCATGTACAACGTACCAGAATCGGAGGCCTTGCGCAAGGGCACGCGCTTACCGTTGGCCGTTACTATCCGGCCGTTTGCGCCGTTGTTGCCTACTGAGGAACCGGTTCCTACTGTTGATATGTCGAGTTTGGGCGAGGGCACATCTACGGATCCAATGGATGTAGGTCCCCCTCGATGCAACCGGTGCAGGACATACATTAATCCGTCCATGATGCATTCTATGTCGGGCCGATTCACATGCAATGTGTGCCAGTTCCCCAATAACACTGTTCCTGATGAGTACGTGGCATCTGTTGATCCATCTACAAACCAGAGGTTGGACCGCACTATCCGGCCTGAGTTGCATAAGGGTGTCTACGACATAGTTGTTCCTTCCTACTACAATGTTGGTGGGGCAGAAAAGACACCACATAAATTGCACCATGTGTTTTTGTTTGATGTCAGTCAGCCTAGTATCGCCAAGCAATTGCCTGTTTTGCTTGCAGACGCCTTGAGAGCGGCCGTGTTTGACTACACTAAGGAAGAAGCGGCATCGTTCCGCTTTGCCATTATTTTATTCGACAAAGCTTTGCATTTCTACAACTTATCGCCGAGATTGGACACAGTGCAGGTGTACACGTCGGGGGATTTGGATGATCCATTTGTTCCTTTCAGTGAGGGTCTTTTCGCCGATCCAGAAGAGTCCAGAAATATTATTGAAGATGCTCTTAGCAACATGGAGATGCTTTGCGACGGCCAAAGCGCCCCCGATGCTGAACCTTGCTTATCTGTTGCCCTACGCACTGCAGCTCTTTGCTTGGACCAAGTCGGCGGTGGAAAAATCACGGCGGTTTTGTCGACATTACCGTCATGGGGCCCTGGTGCGTCCAAGATCAAGCAGAACAGAACCGTTGGAAGAGCGCAGCTGGCAGAGGCAGAGAAGGCCTTGTACTCTCCCGATAATGAGTACTATAAGCTTCTTGCCAAGGAATTTGTGAGCCAAAACGTCGGGTTGGACGTATTTATGATCTGCGACACTCCCCTGGATGTGTGCAATATAGGCTGGTTAGCCTCAATTACGGGCGGAACGGTATCGAAGTGGTCCAACTTTATTTTTGAGCGCGATGGACGGTCCTTGACTTCCCAAATTGTGTCTTCCATCAAAAAATGTACTGGATATCAAGGCCAGTTAAAGTTGAGATGTTCCAACGGGCTCCAGGTGGCACAATACTATGGATTCCCCACAGGAAACGGTGAAGGAATCGTGGGCCTCACCAATGCGGCTCTGAACGACCCCATGGTTCCGGTTCTTCACGAGGACCAGACTTTCACTGTGTTGTTGGAGTACGACGGCACGTTAAATACCAAGTACGACTGCCATTTCCAGGCAGCTCTTTTATATACCGATGTCCACGGTGTCAGGAAAGTGAGAGTGATCAACTTGGTTCTCGCCGTGAGTGAGAGACTCGTGGATGTGTTCAACTTCGTGGACCAGGACGCTGTGGTCACCACAATTGTGCGTGACACCCTCTCGTTCATTGGCAAGGAAACCATCCACGAGTTGCGCAACTCGCTCAATGAAAAATTGGTGGAAGTATTCACCCAATACAGGCTCATGAGTGAAACAAGCCACAACCGAAACGCTACGTTGACCAACCAATTAATATTCCCCGATCTGATGAAAAACCTTCCCAGCTATTTCTTGTCCCTCATCAAGTCCAAGGCGCTCCGGGACTCGTCGGCGCAATCGGTGGATCTGAGATTATGTGATGTGTACCAGATGCTCTTCATGCCCATGGAGAAGCTCTCCTACCATCTTTATGGGGCTTTGGTAGAGCTCCACTCCTTGGCCGAGGATGAGTGTATGCCAATTGGCGACGAAGCCAATGTGAACGGGTTCCTTCGGCTTCCCGAGTTTAAGCCTTTGACCCACACCGTGATGGAAAACGGCGTGTACATTCTTTGCAACGGCAATAGTGTCTACGTGCGTGTGCACCCCGAGTCAAACCTACTCTTGCTCCAGGACTTATTTGGAGAACATGTCAAATCTGTGGACGACATTGACCCACTCCTCGACTCATTCCCAGAGCTCCCCACTCACATTTCCCAGCAAGCACGTAACTTGGTGACGTACTTTCACGAGAATATCATTGGATCGGCGATTGTGGACTCGCTGGCGATCATCATCGTGAGAGACGGCATCGATCCCAACACCATGGACTTCCGGGACTGTTTGGTCGAGGACAAGCTCCCTTCCAAGACTGTCAGCACATGCCCCAACTACTTGGAGTTTGTGGCGTCCTTGCACAAAGCAGTGCGCGTGAAGCTCGACAGTGAAAAGCCAAAGAAGGGCTCAACAAGCACGGAGACTTTGGCGCAAAGAATGATCCACTTTTGAAACCATTGAGGCTCAAGTGAGTGCACCTAGATCGGCCATTTGTCTACCTGAACGGTTATTCGTCCACTTTTGGTCATTCCTCCTTTCGTTGCACATTCATGTGCTTGATCGATCATTTTCCCACTTGACAAACGGTTCCAAACATTTATTGAAACAAGAAAATGCAATTAGAGAAGAATAGACGTAGATCTGAAGTTTGAGGAGACGAAATGCCTAGGACTATAACTCGTGGATGGGTGCTACCTGTGGTATTAACGAGTATCCATGAATCTATTATAAAGGAAGAACAGGAAGTCCAGAAATGACTCCAGAAAATCTGCCTTTGGAGAGATATATTTTGATTATTTGCCAGTGACTATTTCCTTTGTCATCTCAAGAACATCACTATTTCGAGCGACCTTCAAAATATTCCTCAACTCTGTCTCCAAGGAAGGCCCAAAAAAACCACTGTTTTCATCGGCAATCTTCAAGTTGTAGAGAAGAGTGACCACCCGCAAAAGCAAGTCTTCGTTTTCATATTGATGGCGGAGAATATCCCAAACGATCAGCAGAAGCTGCTTGTGCTGCTGGTCTAGTAAACACCGGCATACAAGCGCATACTCCATGGTGCTATTGGCCAAAATTCCCGAAATAATCACTTGGAGGGCCGTGTCCTGCAGATGGAGCAACTTGACCAAGATATCGAGATTTTTCCGGCTCTGGGCATTTTCCGGGTTAAAGAACTTGGCCAACATCTTCGGGTGCGTGACCACATTATTGACAAGCTCCCAGGCGGCCTTCTGGATTTCGGGAACGGAGTCAAGAAACATGTCTGGAAGAAAGTCGGCCGTCTTCCCAATGATCAAAGCATGGAGCTCGGGGTCCGCCAATGAAGACACGTTGGTGAGCGCTAGCAAGCCATGCAACTTATCAAGAAGCAGTAGGGCGGGGTTGTCGGAATTTCTAAGGAGCTCCAGGAGAAATGGAACGCATGTTTTGACATCATACTTGGAAAACGCAAGCCTTGGGTCCACCAGACGACAAAGATTGGCCAATGCTCGGGTGCAGAAGAGGAGCGGCTCTGAGTCACCAAAGTAATCCGGTTTGGGGGATGTGGACTTGCTGGTCACGTGTCTCTCGATCAAATACTTGAGCAACACTGGGAGGGCACCTTGTGCCACGGCTTCTCGTAGGACGTCGCTGCTCTGCGTGGCAGTGATGTTGTGAAGAATCACCACTCTTTGCAGAGAGAGGTTTAGGTCTTTGGCCTGGAAAGGGAGTGCACAGAGGGTCTGGACGAGCTTGTACTCGGTGACCAATGCCTGGTTGTAGGTCTGGATGTCCTGCACACCCTCCTCATCCTTGGTTACCGCCTGCTTGATTCCGGAGGCAGCTGAGGGTGCCGGGGCCCGAGTAAGATTGGCCAAAGTTAGAAGGCCTGCATATAGCACCGCCGTCTCCTCGGTGGTCTCCATGAGAAGCACGAGCTGGTTGGTGATCTCTGCATCGGCTCGAAGCTTTTGACGTGTCCCTGGCCCGAGCAGAAGATACGTGAACGCCTCGAGGATGTACTGGTGTGCCTGGTGGACGGGCATAAGAAGGAGGTTCCGGAGCCGAGACACGATCTCGGAAAGCGGAATCTGCGCTTCGACCGCCGAGAAGTTCCATAGCTTGACAATGCAGAGAAGGGAGAGGGCCAGAACGACGTCGTGGGGCCCGACGGCGGCGTCACGTGACTGCACATCCTCTGCCACGTCGCTGGCCCCACGGGCCCCCTGTATAAGCAAAGGCAAATAGTTCTCCTTGTTGAACTTGCGAGCAGCTTCGTAGACACACGACGCCAGCACGACCCGGAGAAGAGTCCGGGTATCCTGCATATAAGACGCCCTCTCCATCAACATCTTCTTGCACTCCGGCGACGTGTACACGGACACGAGCGCCGGCACGAGCGGCAAGAAGGTTTCGAGGGCAGCGGCAACAGCACCAAAAGTACCGCCGTTATTACATAGGTCCTGCACACAGGCGCAGAGCTCCGTGCCATCTTTCCGCTTGACCCAGGCCACCAAGCCGAACATCGCCTGCTCTGCATACTGCAGAGAAAGCAACGGAACTAGCGTGCTGGCCACATCCGGAATATCGTGCTTGGTCAAGTGTATAAACACCAGCACGTAGAGGGGCAGGGCGTGTCCTGCAGATAGGAGCGTTTCTCTGCATACCAGGGCTAGAATGCAGGCGTTTTCCGGGTTTGTCAAGGCGGCCACGACTGAGGCAGCACCGGGGATACCTTGGATGGCTTTTAGAAAGGCTTGGGGGTCGCTTTGAAGGGCGGCACACAAGCGTTGTCTCAGAGCCTCGTCTTTGACCGCCTCTTTCAAGTGTGCAGGATCGCCATTGGTCAATTCGTTTAATAGACTTTCCATTTCAGAGACTGCAGATGAGGTTTTCGGTCTTATGGAGTGGTGTTTCAGATGCTGTAGAGAGGTGTTTCGTTTGCATACAAGCGGCTCTGGATGTCCTTGCAGGCAGGAGTCAGGCGAGGGGTTTGGATTCTTTCAGATTTAAGCAGTCTGACTCTGGCGGTGGTTCAGTTCCAGGCGGTGAATTTTCCAGGCGGTGAATTTTCCAGGCGGTGTTTCAGGTTAATCTCATCTCTGCGGGCGACCCCGCGGTGTACGGGTGTCGCCAAGTCTGAAACATCGCGCCCCTTCAAAATGACAGCCACGATGGACACCACAACGGTCCTTGACAAGTACACACAGGACCTCTCGAATCTCCCGCTAGAGATCAAGCATCTCTTTGAGGAGCTCAGGGCAAAAGACACCCAGCTCCTGGAGGCGCGCAAGCGGTACCAGACCAAAGACTCGCAGCTCCACAAGTTCATCAAGGCCAACGGCACGCTTACTAAGCACCCTAAGGAGCAGGCGCTTTGTCAGAAGATAGAGGAGGACATGAAGTTGGTGCAGCGGATCCAAAAGGAGAAAATCCTTCTTGCCAACACGGCGCTATTTTTGGTGTCCAAGCACATGTACAATTTCGAGGCGGATATAGCCAAGTTGGAGAAGGACGATCTTTTGGCGCCCATGGACGAGACGGTGGCGGAGACCACCGCGGAGCCGGCGAGTGTGCGGCTGTCGCCGGATCCGGTGCGCAAGAAGCGGACATACTCGGTTCTCAAGCGGCCCAAGAGGCTCAAGGACGAGGACGACTATACGGACGGGGTGCGGGAGCACAAGATCGAGGATGCGGACAACAACCTCTACTGCTTTTGCCAGCGGGTGTCTTTTGGCGAGATGATAGGCTGTGACAATGACGACTGCAAGTACGAGTGGTTCCACTGGTCGTGTGTGGGGATCAGCTCTCCGCCAAAGGACGACGAGATCTGGTACTGCCCGGACTGTGCTCCGCGAATGGAGAAGCGGAAGAAGCGGAAGAAGTAGGGGGACCAGACTCACCGGATTCTACTCCAGGACTACTCAAAACCAGGTATCTGCTCAATGCAACGATGCACTCAGATCCTCTTGATCTACTCAACGATACTCAACGATACTCAGCGATACTCAACGATACTCAACGATACTCAACCTACTAACGATCTACTCAACGAATATACTGGCAGGGAACTAGTCAAGGATCTCAAAAATCTACTAGCCACCCAGGAGTCAAGGATTTCCTAAAATCCACTGAGAATCTACCAGAAATCAATCGGAATCAATTAGGAATCCACTACAATCTAAGGGAACTACTCTGAATCTACTGGTAATCTCCTAGAACTCTAGGGAATTACTCCAAGGGTCCAAGCCGATCTCCAGAGCGAACATGAGTGGAGGATCACACGGGCTTTGAAATGGCTCAATGCTTCAGACGCATCATGTTGCCGGGCGCTAGAAAGTGTTAATCGAAGGAGCACATGGGCGGTGAGAATGGAAGACTCCAAGTCAGACCACTCGAATACAGGTGCATCCTTTTAGTGTCTACAATTACAGACAGCTGGAAAGATGCAGAAAGAACAGAGTGCCGGTACCGGTACCGGTGCCAGAGTCAGCCGGAGCCGTGAGTGGAATTTGGCTTCTATGACCAGGATGTCCTGCATATACCGCGGGTCTACATTGTTAGCAATAATTGTTAACAATGGCTGCGAGGATGCCGCGTCCTTAGAGACAAGGGTATAAATGGCCGCCGCGCCACCTGTCCAAGTTTACCTTTTCCTCTTCATCTTCATCTTCATCTTCATCTTCATCCTTTAACCTGCAAATTTATCTCTTCATCCGCTACTCCCAATACCCCTCTAGCTCGTGATTCTATTCGTCTCTTGATATCTGGACAGAATAGTACAAGGAGGCAAAGATTCAGAAATACCGGATGAAGGTGACTTGAGAACTCGTGACTTAAGAGGACTCGGAGTCACTTACAGGACGAAGGTGATGAATTCATTGATTGGGTATATAGATGGGTAAAACTCTCATCTTAGCAGCAATTAGCTGATTATGATGGCAACACTGCTGTGATTTGGCTGTAACTTGGCAGCCTGCATACTGATTGCGATCTGAACCCTGAAACACGGTGCGATGTTTTGATCCACGTGATCGCGAATAAAAAGATCTACTTCTTTCTTCTGACTACAAGAATGCATTTCGGATTCCACGCCCTTCTGGTTGTTTGCCTTGCAGACCTTGCCCTTGCAGCTGGTGCTGCAGCCGCAGACAACAACGTGCCAGCGGCAGCCGCTGCCCCTGCAGTAGCAGCAGCAGGAGCAGGAACTACAGCAACAACCCCAGCAGCAGCAGCAGCAGCAGGAACTACAGCAACAACCCCAGCAGCAGCAGCAGACACTGATACAACCACTGGACAAGCCGGTGCAGCCGCCGCCGCAGGAACAGCCACAACAGGAGTCACTACAGGAACCGGCACAGGTACTGGGGCAAATGCAGAGACGAAAACCATGAACGCCTCCCAACTCTCAGTATGGAGTGAAACCAATACTATGAATGCAGATCAACTTATTGCATGGCTGGCCACCCACACCATTGGACAGACAGTGACGCCAGCTCCAGTTGCAGGCGCCCAGAGTGTGGCCACGGCCTCGGCAGCAAGCGAGGCCTCTGCTCAGGCCTCTGCTAGTACCGATGATGGTAATGATGGGGACGAAGCTGGCGATAACGTCGGTGGATGGATGAACGTGGTTGGTTCGATTTCAACTGCCGGTTTGGTGACTACTTACAGCAGATTAAGCACCACTGCCGCTGCCGCTGCCACGCAGTCATCGCAATCGATGGCCGGATCCGGAGCACATTCCGAACCTTCGTTCGTGGCGTTGACTTTTGGCGTTCTTGCTGTAACCTTCGGCACCTTGTTCCTCTGAGGCATAAATTGGGGCCTAAGGTTTAGATTAGAAGGTAATAGATGCAATACCTCGTGAAGGTCCAGTAGGTGTACGGAAGACAGTGGATCAGTGGTGTACGGAAGACAGTGGACTAGTGGTGTACGGATGTCAGTTCTGTGGTGACGGGTGGGGTACGGATGTCAGTGGATTAGGTGGTGTACTGATGGCGCCCAATCTATCAACCACATGTTTCTTCGTACCACAGCCAGGCTCTCCAGGCAGGCGAGCCGGCTCCATGTCAGCGCCCGTATCCACACCCCCCCAAACCCCTTTCTCTACACCAGCGTCAACGAACTCGGCCCCAATATCCAGCGCCACGTTCTAAGCGCCGGCAGCGTCTCGCCACTGGCCGTGCACAGCGCCCTTGCCGCCTGCAAACGGCTCCTTGTGCAAATACACGGCCACGACAAGCTCCAGCACGACGTGGCCACCACCAAAGTGCTCAAGAGCATCCAGTCGCTCCTCGGCAGCGACAAGGTGGCGTTCACGGCGGAGCAGCTCAAAAACGCCCTTTTGCTCGACTTCCCGCCGGCCGCCGCCATCCAAATCATCCAGGTGTACTACCAGCGCAACCCCGGCACGGCCATCGAGCTCCAAACAGCGCTCATTCCGTTCCGCAGGTGCTTGTTCGATGGCGACACGCGTACAGCACTCCAAATCACGGACTTGACCACGGGCCACGCCAACTACATCACGCGCAAGCACCAGCGGCTCCGGCGCGGCGTGGCGCGGTTTGCAGCCACGGCCATCGGCATCACGGCGTTCTCCAAGTTCGGGGTGGGCCAGCTCGTGGGGCTCGGGGTGCTCCAGCCCGCATGGACGCACCTCGGGGCGCTCAACGCCATGATCTTGACGTACGTGTTGAACCTGAGCTTTTTCGTGACGATCGTCAAGTTCGGGCGGCAGTTGAGCGCGGCCGGCGGCGACTTGTTGACGTGGCAGAAGGGCACCTTCTACACGCATTGGTACAAGCACGCGGACGAGATGAGCATGTGCACGCGGATCTTGGAGACGGACGTCAAGATGAACGGCGGCGTGGAGCCCAGCCCGGCGCTAGTGCAGGAGTTGTGCCGGACCGGCGACGGCGACGAGACCGGCACCTTGCGGCCGGGGCTCACGCGGACCGGCCACAAGATCCGGCTCTTGGCGCCCAAGGACAACTTGGAGGAGTTGAAGCTCCAGGCGTACTGGATGAGTGGCGGCGACGGTTTTGAGTGGGTGGAGCCGGACCAGGATCCGGCCGACATCTTGTGGCGGCGCCACATGCAGGCGCTCCACCGCCGGGAGCTTGGCGACGGGGCGGGGACCTTGAAGTGGGCCGATGACTTGATGTAGGGCTGCGCTGGACCGAGCGGCATGCCTACGACTTGGCCTACCAATGTATAGTGCATCTGATGACATACCAGGCAGTCCGACAGTCTTGACATACCAGACAGTCCGACAGTCTTGACATACCAGACAGTTCGACAGTCTTGACATACCAGACAGTCCGACAGTCTTGACATACCAGACAGTTCGACAGTCTTGACATACCAGACAGTCCGACAGTCTTGACATACCAGACAGTTCGACAGTCTTGACATACCAGACAGTCCGACAGTCTTAGGGGGAGTTGATGCTGAGAACATGGGGGCAACGCCGGTGCTGACTTCCTTTTGATTGGACGGCACTATTCATCGTGATCTACCGGCATGCTTGAACGCGGTTTAAGCCGAGGAAGGTGTCTGCCAAGACAGCAGAGAACGGGGACTCCAGCACCATGGTAGTGCGGTACTCATAAAGGCTGTAACTACATACTTCAGTGCTACACTTCACTGCTCTTCACTGCTCTTCACTGCTCTTCACTGCTCTTCACTGCTCTTCACTGCTCTTCACTACACACACACTGCTACTAATCCTTTGATTTGCTCTATGCTATACTGTACACTCATACCATGGTTGGGTCGCCAATATCCTTCCACTATTTTGGCATGCAGACAGCAGCTGAAACAACAGGCAGTACAGCCACAGCTTCCGAAGTCAGCCTCCAGCCGCTCCCGTGCCGCGCTACTGGTGGCCCTGGGAGCCCAGCATGCTTCAGTGGCTGGGATTGCCGGACGCACGGGTGTCGGCACACGGCCGCTATGTGCACTCCCGGACCCAGCTACAGATTGTGCGGGACCAAACGTCTGAGTCCTGAGCTGTTGACTTGCCGTTTGGCTTGTGCTCTTGTGGGCTTGTGCTCTTGTGGGCTTGTGCTCTTGTGGCTTTCACTCAGGCCCGTCGGCGCTGCGCCAGCGCGGAATCAAGCGGATGTCAAAGTCGGTCTCTTGGCGCAACTCCTCCCACGGCTCGAAGTTGGCCCACACCATGTCAAAGTCGTCGTCGGAGTCCATCACGTGCGTGCCGAGCTGCACGTGCGGCTTGGTGTACTGCTCGTTGTAGTGCACGTGACCGTGGCCCTCGAGGACGGCGTCCAAGCGCTGGGCTTTGTTGAGCTCGGTGACCGCGTGCAAGTCGCCCGCGAGAAGCTGCGCCGCCTTGCGGGCATTGATCTGCACCAACGTCTGGTGGATGTCGCTGTACGCCTGGGGCCCGGCCGCCTTGAGTGCAGTATGGGGCCCGATGGGGATGTTGGCGAGGTCCAACGACGCGTCGGCGGGCGGCGAGGGCTCGGCCGCCGCTGCGTCCTCGGCCTCCAACGCGTTGGCGGTGTTCTCGATCCAAATGGCCGTCTTCTCCTTCCATTCCTGCATGGACATCGGCGTGTAGTAGTTGGCGCCGCCGAACCACCACAGCGGCTTTTGCCCGGTTTTCACCGCCCAGTGGCGCCAGTGGCGCGCCTCTTCGGCCCAGGGGTCATAGGGCAACACAAGCCGCGAGTACTCGAGCCCGGAGAGGAAGATGGCGGAGCCGCCGGCGACGAAGCGGACGCCCGAGGCCAAACGGGCAAAAAGGCGGCCCTCGCCGACGCGCGGCGTCCGCCGGGTGAGGCACGTGAGCCCGAAGAGGCACTGGGCGGTTGTGAGGAGAAAGAGGGCGGGCCTGTTGTCGGCAGCAGGAACGATGGGGCCTAGCAAACGGAGCCCGAGGCTGGGGTTGCGGGGAATGAGGTTGTAGGAGGGTTCCTGCATGCAGACACGGTGGGCGGCTAGTGGCTATAGACCAGGGTATCTACCTGTGCGTTGGGGTATGGCAGGGCGGGTATTGGCTGGATGCGGTGACGAAGGTGTGAGGTGTACGGGTGGAGTGGTGTACGGGTGCCGCGGGCGCGTGGACCCGTACACCGCCTCGCATATGCAGGCATCACGCCACTCTCCGCTAAGCGTCGCTGCATCTACCGATAGCTACAAACGGTAATGATTTTATGTATTCAACAGCATAAAACAGTGTATCTACAGGAGCAGTAGGATACGAGTGAGCAGGTCTACTCGGCATACAAGTCCTCCTTCAAGTCAATGCCCAAGGCCTCTCTGGTCTCCTTCAACTCGTCCAAGTAGGCATTGTACTGTTCCTTGTTCTCGACCTTGTGCTTCAAGGCCTCGAAGGTTCTAACGGCGGTGGGGTAGTCGTTAACTCTTCTGCAGGCCTCCAAGGCCTTTTGGATGACCGAGGGCGAAGGCACCAAGTCGTACGAGAAACAGTTGTTCAAGACTCTCTGGACCTCGAACAAGTCATAGGCGTCCTCGAATTCTTGTTCGTATCTGCGGTTAGTATTCAAAGACAGGAGATGGCACCAAGACAGAATTGACATGCAAGACAGCAGAGGGGGGAATGCAGGAAGGGGAAAGAAAAAATTATCACGTTCGGTCAGGAAGTGGAAAAATCAGGTTCGGTCAAGTCAAAAGAAATCAGGTTCGAATCGAGCCGACGCTGAGCCATAGAAGGGACACTTCACCGGCTGTCCTGGTGAGATCTCAATCTCCGTGGTCCCTGGAAATCAAGTTGTTCAGAGGGTCTAACTAAGCCTGGTCAAGTGCATGCGCCAGGCTGAATACAGCCAAGCCAAGCCAAGCAGCCATTCCAAGCCAAGCAGCCATTCCAAGCCAAGCAGCCATTCCAAGCCAAGCAGCCAGTCCAAGCCAAGCAGCCATTCCAAGCCAAGCAGCCAGTCCAAGCCAAGCCAAGCAGCCAGTCCAAGCCAAGTGAACCACAGCCAGGCAAAGTGCCAGTACTGGGGCATTCACTGGATCGCATGATTCGGCGAGATATCAGCCACGTCGGTACCTGAACAAACCTTTAGTAGGGTCTGTACCAAAGTTCAGTGAAGGTTCAAACCACAGCCACTAGAACGTCAGTGCCAGGACTCGTACTCATGGACAGTCTCCTGCAATCCTCCATTTCCATTTCCCCCAATCCTCCAATCCCATTCCCATTCCCATTCCCATTTCATTTCCATTTCCATTTCCATTTCCATTTCATTCCCATTTCATTTCATTTCCATTTCTTAGCACCTCCCCTCGTTTATCAAGCAACTACTCAGTCTCAATCACAGCAATCCCAGTGATTCTGACACCACTCGGCGGTTAGCTCCTTCAAATGATTTCTCCATTCTCTACTCGCTGTGTATTGCTGTATTGCTGTATTGCTGTATTGCTGTATTGCTGTATTGCCGTATTGCTGTATTCTTTGTCTGTATCCTGATTTAGTAGTCAAAGCTCAATATACATACCTTTGGGAAAACTCCTCGAAAGTCTCCTCCTTGTGTTGGTGGTGGTCGGAGTAAAGCCTTATTTGGGCAAAAGACACCTTGGTGGCGGCAGGAGCCAAGGATCTAGGCACCGCCAAGGATCTCGATCTGAGGGCACAACGGATAGAGGAGGCAAGCATGTTAGTGGTGAGTGGAGAGAAAATTGAGAATGGGAAATCATGCGATGGTGTGCGCGTACCGATTCCGGACGCTGCCGGAGGGCGCCGCAGGACTGGCCCACGCTGCGGGAGGGCGCCGCCGCTGCTCTGTCTGCAGGACCGGTTTTTCTCCAGGGCGTGTCCTTGTGGAGCGGCTCGATTGCTGGCCCTGGTGCCGGGGAAGGGGCCGCCTGCTGGGAGCCAATGAGCGGGATGCATTTGCATGCGCACCTGGTGCGCACACGCCTATTTTGCAGCCGCCTGCATGGAAGCGTGCACCTCCGTACACCAAATCACACTACATCCGTACACCAAATAAAATTACATCCGTACACCACCGTACACCAAACCCAACCCACCCTAATCTGGTTGTGGCTTGTTACGCACCACTTTCCCAAGCCTGCGTGATGTGGCGAAGTATTGGTGTTCGGGCGCGTGAAGGCAGTTGCGCGACATTGGCGCATCCGAGGGTGCGACAGCTAATGATTCATCATGTACTGGGCACCTCGGATTACATCGCCTTCACCCAGTCATGGACCAACAGTTCCTATGGAAAAGCCATCACCCTGAAGAGGCGTATGCAGCGCCTGCACACGATGCCCTTTTACGAGCGCAGCTCGACAACCTGCAGCTCCGCCTAGATCCGGCCGTGAAGCATGGCCTCACTTCCGACGCCAGCAGGATCTCACACCCCGGAATGCAGAAACCCATGGGCACCCTCGACCATTTGGGCGGCCTTGCTGCGCCCTTACCCCCGCCGGGGATGGTCCGGGAAGTCAGTGCCGGCAGCACCCACGAAAGTGTCGGCCACGGAGCCGGTGTCGTGGCTCCCCTGAATGTCGTCGATGCCCCCGGTAACGTTGTGCCTCGGAATGCTATCAACACCCCCGGAAATGCCCTGACGGAGGCCCCCGAGGGCACGCGCCGAGTGGTTTCGACCAAGCGTGCGGCTCAGAACCGGAACTCCCAGAACGCGTTCCGGAAGCGCCGCCAAAAGTACATTGAGGAGCTCGAGAGCACCGCAGAAAAGGTCAAGGACATGCAGAAGACCATCGATGACTTGCGTCTGGAGAACATGGTGCTCCGTGAATTTTCGTCGGCGCTTCAGGCTCGTCTTTTGGAAATCGAACGCGAGAGTGAGACACAGCGACATGGCGACATAACGACATAACGACAGCGACACGACACACGGTAACTAGAGGACCGGCGACAGCAACGCCGCAATGTAAATATAGTATGATCATATTGAATAGAGGAGATGTACGGATGTCTGCGCCGGTAACGATCGCGACATTGTGTCAATAATTACGACATACGACATACGACATACGACAGATGACAGATTAAACAGTTTTTATTCAATAGCTTGGTAAGGTCCGGTCCTATAATGCATTCTCGAGGAAGGGTCTGCCAGTACATGGCGATTTCAATTATGGGCACCTGCATATAAGCCCCACTCGGTCAGCAGGTCGGCCCGGCACCAGCGCAGATCCCAGGTACCACAGAGCCGTGCAGCACCTGTACATAGACCGGCACAGGCAATGCCACATGTCTCGTGAAAGACCTCGTCTACTATCAGAGGCTACTCCTGTGAGTTTTATGTGAAACACGCATGAAACACGGCGAAACACGTGGAACGCCGGTGAAACGCACATGAAACACGGAGAAACACGTGGAACGCCGAGACACCCAGGTGTACAAATCTGCACATACCACATCCTCGAGAAGTTCGACTCCAGGTAATTGTTGAATGATAGGCAGCAGTATCGTAAGTAGTCCAAGCCGATTGGCTGCCAGAAACATGTCGGTGACCGAAAACCGGTCCGAAACGGTCTGTACTGATGCGAAACAGCGGTGAAACAATGGTGAAACAGTGATGAAACAGTGATGAAACAGCGGTGAAAAATGCAGCAGCTCGAATACTTCTCCAACCCGAACCGACTCTACCTCACCAACTGGACCGACTTGGACTAGAACCTCACCACTGCTCGTGAGTCATCCGTGAAAGGCACTTGACGGCGATGCTCTAGTTGCCGTGGCGATCTGCATCCGCGCGCAGCCGTACATGATGCACGCGCTTTACGAGACGCACCTGCGGAAATTCCGCGTGGCCTCGGTGACTGTTGCGACTAATTTGCGCCTGACTACTCCAGCGCAACTCTGCTCCTTAATGTGCCCGCTGTTCACTTCTTCTTCTTAGCAGCTTTGCAATCCGCCCCTTGGCTGCCTTCCAGTCTATATTAGTACCGCCCAATCCTACTCGACACGTGCTCCCGTCCTTCAGTCACGTCTCCAGTTTGGCCTTCAACACTAGACCTTTACCTTCGTTTCGGTACACCAGCGGTTTCATCGTCGTTTCAGGTACGGTTCGTCGTTTCAGGTACGGTTCGTCGTTTCAGGTACGGTCGTCGTTTTGGCTACTTCAACCGCCCTCCTTTCACCGCCCTTCAGTTCGTCCCGCTTTACCACCCTTCCCTATTTATCTGCTTCACCTTACCGCTCCCTTTCGTTGCAGACTATAATGGACACGTTCACAACACGCCTGGACCCCGCGCCTAATCCTGTTGTTCCGGGACTCTTTCCGGCCGTGGAATTCTGGAACCACAAAATGCTAGATTTGGACTTGGCCTCCCCTTGCATTCTTGGTGCACGCACGCTCAAGTGTAAGGTGTAACAGATCCGAAGCATCTCCATCTCCTCACCCATACACACACCCATCCGCCGACCTGAACTCAAAGTTAAACGTCATGTAGTTATACCTCTCCCGACCACATTATAGCGGAGTGTTGTTACTCGTCGGTCACGGCATGGGGGCTCCTGTGGCTGGCAGGAAAAGTGTATGGCTTCTCCGATATGGGTTATGTGCAGGATCCACGGGTCCTAAGCGGGCACTCGAACCCAAGAATCCCAGTCAAGGACTAATGCGCATCTTTGGAAACGGTCAGATGCCTAGAGTCATGGCAGAAGTCAACAATAGAAAAGGCGGCACTACGCCATACGTCCACTGCAGTGGCGCTCGGTCGCCGTCGCTGCAGCTTCACCGACGGGCAAGCCGCGTCACCTTTAGATAGCTCTGTAGAATCAACAATTGCTGTACACTCAAGCTGCATAGGTTCATCAAACATGTGCCAAGACTCAATATAGTTTGGGTATGGTAAGGTCACATGAGCAACGCACGTGTCCACCTTGGCATCACGTGATCTGAGTCACGCGCATGGCACATCAGAAACCTAAAAATCTTCCGCACTACCCCCCTCCAGCGGCATGAGTTTCAGACTTCTCCATCCCCTAAAAATCGCCCCAGGCATCTGTGGCGCACCCAGATTGCTCCAGGCCCGGGCTCTCGCGTTCCAGGTGTCCAGCCCCGAAGAGCGGGCCAAGTTACTCCAGAAACCGGCCCAGAAGCCCGCTTCCTCTTACATCGCTCCCCCCCTCATTGACGACGTCTTCTCATCCGCCTACGACGTCTTGAAAGAGCACCTGGCAAGCGTGTATGAGCAGATAGAAAAGAACCCCAATCTCCCTGCAGCCCAGGCCGAAGAATTGCAGATCCAGGCCGAGAAGTACAACCCCGAGGTCCACTACAACTTCCGCTTTAACAAGTCCAAGGTCGACGCCACGCAGCCCGTGTACCGCCATTTGATGCAGAAGGAATGGGAGGAGCACGACTTGATGGTGACGATGCAGCGGTTGGAGCAGTTGCACGTGATCCCAGACACCTTGCCCACGTTGGAGCCCCGTGCACACGTTCAGGTGCAGTTTGCCCACAACACGTCGGCGGAATTCTGCGGATACTTGCAGCCCGGGTTACGCTTGCCAGCATTTGCTGTGTCCCGGCCACCCACAATCAAGGTGCAGGAGTTCAAGGCCAGCGAGTTTTCGGGGCTCTACTCGGTGGTGATTGTGAACCCCGACGTTCCCGACTTGGAGGGCAACACTTTCAAGACGCTGTTAAACTATGGTGTTTACAACGTGCCCTTGTCGTTTGCTGAAAACACCATCTCGCCTGCACACTTGCAGGAAACGCCTGAACGGGTGTTTCACCAGTACCGGCCATTGGTGCCGGAAAAGAACGCCCCCACGCAGCGCGCGTGTGTATGGGTGTTCAGACAAGAGCGGCCCCTCTCGGACCTTCGCTTCGATGCAGACAACTTCGATATCCGTGCGTTTGCCGACGAGTACGGCCTAGATGCCATCGGAGCGCATGTGTGGAGACAGGACTTTGACCGCAGCACCAATGCTGTGAGACAGGAGTATGGAATGGAAAGGGGTGCAGTTTATGATAGTACGCGTGGGACAAAACCGCTAGTGTAAATAGTTAAATAGGACAGCCTGTCCACTTCATGCCTTTAAATGCCCACTTCATGCCACATCAAGTCAAGAAATACTCCCTAGGCAATGACTATCAAGAAGATAATTGAGACTTGTAAGATGCTGATGTGATATTCTTCCTGGACCCAGAAATAGCTGGAGTATACAAGTCAGACAAGATCGGTCAGACGCAGCAAAGCGTGAAGCCTGATAACATTGTAACCTCACTTCAATGTTTGAAGACACCTCAATTTTGTCCATTGAATAGAACAACACGGGCTCCCTGAAAACATCCTCTATCATGTTGGCAAAGTCTGAAGGATTTTCTTGGTTTGTCGAATACATCACCGATGCTATCAACGACACGGCTCTATTCCATGAAAAGCAATGGACATGTTAATCATTAAATAGTCAATGGACAATGTTCGAAATCAATCAACTCACGAAAATCAATGGACATCACGCAATCCTTATGAAAACCAATTGACTTGCTATAATTATTTGGTGACACCTTTTCCGGGTTTCCCAGTCCCTGCAAAGCTTTAGTGTCGTCATTCAATGAACATTATTAGCTTTAGCCATCACTGCTTTCACGTTCTCGTCTAGACCGCCGAATAACCAATGGAGATGTTTCTTCTATTCCCTTTAATCTGGATTTTTCGGGTCACTAGTCTCGGCCAATTGAGTCATGGTCACTTTTTTACCGTTCGTCTTCCCGAAATGAGACCTGATTTCATCTCCCCAGCATATGCTGAATGGTAGCGATTGTGAAAAGAAGAAACCCAATACAGGCTTCGAAAAGGCATCCAACCGCATTAGACAGCTTTCAAATTGATGGCTACCGAAATCACAAGACAATTTTCTTGCCACTCTTGATCGTGGTGACTTCCAATGAAGAGTCTGAATACCTTCACATTTACCTTCTGGAGACAGCGATCGCCTGGCCTGCTCCTCCCGAAGTAAATAGTCAGTTACATTCTGCCACTTTACTTCCATTCGGGCCGATGCAACTCAGGCTCTAAGTAGAAAAGCTAGAACCGTTAGTTAGAGCTGGAACCGTTAGTTAGAGCTGGAACTGCGGTCAGTGAGAGACATGACTTGGGCACCGGCTTAGAAGACTTTTCGTACTGTAACCAGACTAATCTCACACTTTGTTTGAGCCGTGTAGCTTGTGGTTTAGAGATAGTGCAGATTCTATTCAGTCCAGTCGTCCATTGGCTTGGCTGTCCATAGTAAGTTTAATTTGCTGCAGTTTAAATTCCTACTCATGGCAGTGCGAACCCCCGCTTTATAGGCGTGGGGGCGTATGGCTGCAAAAGATGAAACATTGCTTGCATGATACGCGAATATATAAGGAACGCCTGCCCCTAGATAATTTTCTCCATACTTTGTCATGTTCTTTCTGCTAATGTTGCCATGTTCCTTTTCTTCGGGTTTGGCATGTTCTCTTCTATTTTTCTTGGCTTTAAAGCGCCGTGGCCTTTGAGTTTTGATTGATACCTCATGGACAAATACTAATGAGTATGTATGGGCCAAATTCAATCCAGTCCATGGTACATACTGATTGTACTCAATCTGTCGACGGACCATTGATTAAGCCTCTCATCTACTGCTAGAGTGTGGAGTATGGGTGTGGAGAACCCTGAAAGAGTCTGACGTGTCCTTCCACGACTAGTTGAACCGGTCGTGGCTGTTGAAGTAGAGTCCATGACTCCCGTGCTTGGTAATTGGCATCCGATCATGGTGGACCCTCTCAGTGCCGATTTAGGTCCAGGTGGCTAGGTCTGAGAGAGTAGATGACTCCGAGCAGTAACACGCTACTTCAACCGGAAAGAACACGAAATGCCTCAAGCTGCAGACCTTAGTTTCATTGGAAGCTGGCCTGGCCTATGCATAGTAATGTTGATGCTTGGCGTCGATCTGTTATACCCGAACATGTCCACTCTCAAGCATTGGTGGTTAAACTACCCTGTCAATCTAGTATTAAAGCTAGCAGTGAACCACTTGATACTAGGTTGCGAATACTTTGGAGTTTCACCTACATTAGTGGAAGAGCCACTGGTGGAAGAGCTCGCTGCATGGGAGATTACGGGCCCGGACTAGTGACAAGTCTCGTGCCAAGCCTGAGTGGTGTGTCTCATTGGCTGTGAACAAGAACGAGTTACCGTGTTACTTATGAGGCATAGCGGTCAGTCGTCCATGGGGTTACAGTGTCAGGGATAGGATAAGAATTTGACATCCACTACTGACATCCATACTAAAATCCAGGCCAGCTATTGGCACATACGTGGACTCTAGGTGCTCCTCCAATATAGTGCTTGCCAGGCCCGCAAGAATGGGTTTGGTTCAAATAAGATCTACCAGCCTTTGCTCTTTCCAGTCCGAAAACCATCTTGCTGTACATGGCATTGGGTAAGGTGCTACTACACTACAGAAGTCGTTTTGCGATTATTAGATATATACCATGGCCCCGGTC
>NKZV01000897.1:0-138179 GCA_002370175.1 Metschnikowia colocasiae
GGGTTCAGACGGTGCGCTATTGCGGCTGCTTCAAGTGTGTGCATGACAGTATGCACGGCGTCAAACGCTGTAGTATCGTAAGGATGGACCGGTCAGGGTGCGAAGGTTTGAGGTTTGGTAGTTGCAAGCGAGTGTACGTGTTCAGATCCGGGAGCGCCTGCATAGATAAAAGTATTTATAGCTCCGTGAAGAGTGGGATGTTGCCGCATTATTAGATGGCGGATAACACGCCGGAACTGACGAAAGCGCAAGACACACCGACTAGCAACGAACGCAGAATGACTAGGAAAGCTCACGGCATGGGTCAGTCTCGAACGGTCATGGACGGTCCCGACGAGTCTGACGCCTCCTACCACCCAGCACAGGGTTCTCTGCCTGGGATAGATGTGCCGGATGGTTCGGATGCAACCACGCATGCGATTAGTAAACCCTCGCAGGGAATGAATGAGCCGCGGCAGAAGAATCTGCGGGGAATGGAAGATGAAACCAGAACAAGGGAAAGCAACCCCGAAGCGACACCTAGTCTTGGAACGTCCCAATCGGGGACTGGAACGTCACACCCAGTGGCTCCTGGTCAACGGAACAAGAAAATGCAAGAGGAGGTGCATCCAAGCCATTGTAAGCGATGTATGTGCCAAAAGGTTCAGGCCTTGCCTCGTTACTTACCTGGTGATTTGGCTATGTACTACCCGGCTGTACGCACTCCCAAACCCACCAAGTTGCCTGACAACCCGGTGGAAAGACGCAAGTTTAAGGACAAAGTCAAAAAGTCAAAGAACCCATCGGTGGCGGATGTAATCGCATTCTACCCATGGATCGGGTTGTTTCAGCTGGAGGCTCCACTCACGCCGGAATTCTACCGGAGAGCGTTTAGCATGAACTACTGCGAAGTAGTAGACTTCACGCAATACTTAGGAGTGGTTGGTATCCAGCTCTTTGACCAACTCAGAAGGGAAGAAGCTGCCTCGCACTTCTTCCGGAAAATCAATCCTAGTGCGCACCGCACCACCGTGGAGAACCTCAAACAGATGACTCCCGATGAGGTGACTGCACATATGATGCGTCAGATCGGAGGTCCAATGGTTGGGTTGCAGTACAAACCTAATGGCACCGAAGATGTAACGTTGGATGAAGGTTTCGCCGCTCCGGCATACTTTACCAAGGCCTTTGAAGCAATCAAGGAAAAGAATAAGTCTGATTTGCGGCAACACGTGGCCGCCTTCCAGGAATGGGTAGAGGATAAACGGTCGAAAGGATTGAACATCGACGAAGAGAATTATCCAGAAATAATCAAAGACTTGTTAAACAAGACCTTCCAGGAATACATCCTCGAGGAATTCTGCGAGACTTTCGCAGCCGAGGTGGATTTAGACTTGATTGGGATTCGTGTGGACTCACAGGCAATCTTTCACAGGAACACCATCCTCAGTGAACACCCAGAGTTTGAACGGACCGATCTCTTCCAAAAATACTTCCCCCCTGGGACCTTATTCTTGCAGCCCAACTACTCGGACCACCCCGAAGTATTTGACTGCATTCCACCAATCACCATCTCCTACGACGAAGCAACGATTGAAAAGTACCCCAGTTTGGCTAACCATAACCATAAGGAGTACCGCCTTACCCCAGACATGTCCAATTGGATTCCGTTCTTCATGCAAGTCCCGGGAGAGAAGACCGAACAGTTCCTCCACAAAGTGTTCAATAGCGTGTGGCCAGACCAGAGCCAGATCCCCGACCACATGTTCTCGTCGGTCAAACAGAGGACGGCCATCGTCCAGGATGACAAGTGTCTGTCCGTCATGCATGTACTAGTGACGGTCGTACATGGTATGATGTCACCAGATACAGAATACGCCCCCAACCCGGAAGCGGCCGACTTCAAATACCTCTCCAAATTCCTTCTTCTCCAACACATGCATTACTGTACGCAGTGTTTCAGAAAGGACCACACGCGTCACCAGTGTACGGAGGGCATGTGCTCCCGGTGCCACACCAAGGGGCACTGGGCTGCGGCATGTCCGACTGCCTGGAAGCAGCAGGATCTGGTGGAGTACCAAGATGTGCATGACTCTACCGAGCCTCCAAAGAGAACAAAAATAAAACTCCAAAGGAGAAGAAAAAAGAAGAAAACCTCCAAGAAAAAAAGAAGATCTTAGGGAGTTTTTAGGTCTGACGACCTAGTCTGATGAGTTTTCTCCCCGGCCGCATTTATAGGCCCTGTGTTAGATTCTTTGATAACGTTTGGTACTTTGTAAATCAGTGTATTTGTTCGTTGATGCCTCCTTCCAAGGGGGATCCCGGAGTCTCTATATAGGCGAACAGCCCCGACGTTCGGCTGTCGAAGTGGGGCTTGTTCCCACTCCCATGTCTCCCTTCTGGAAGATTCTCGAGCAGCGTAGGCTTTCTCTAATCCTGATGGGTAGTGCGCTACCCATCGGGGGTCTAACCCTGGTCAATAAATGATATGCAAAAAAAACTGCATGGTCCTGGGGTGCATATAGGTAGGGGAGGGTATTTAATAATTGTACTGATTGTTAAGACGTAGCCGACGTGAAGCAGATAAAACGCTTGTAGGTTAATAATGGAAGGGCCAAGTACGCAGTCCTATTTTAGCTCTATTAAAGAGTGACGTCACTCATACGAAAGACAAGGCAAAGATCAAATGCCACAGAGCCCTTCGTATAATATAGAATAGATGCTTGATGTGACTAAAGACAGTACTAACCATACTGAGGACAGTTGGAGTGTCACGTGTCATTGTTGTGCCTCTGTATGCAGACGCTAAAGGTGTTGGAGGTCAAAGACTGAGAGTGAGCAAATTAGACACGGCACTTAGACAGATGTCTAAATGCGGGGTCAAAGGACTCCAGATCTAATTCTCCATGTGTGTATGCACACTACCCCACTTTTGTGGTGGAGAAGGGTGTAGGTCCACTCCAATATAAAAGGAGGGGCTGCCGCCCATATTTATAAAGTAATCAAGTTAAACCCTGGGATCATCATACTACGATGGCTCCCTCAACCAGACCCATAAGAAATGCTCCACGTGTAGCTGTTGAAGATCCTGACACGGCAGAGAACTCTCTGCCTGATACTAACACAGATGAGGAAGTGTTTACCTACCTTGACGACACCATGAGATCTTTAAACCATAGACGTCGTCCTACGCTGGATTGTACTCCTTGGTTGATCTATGGTGAACCGGAGTCACATAAGTTCGGCGCGGAAGTGGAATCATCACTTCTACAAAAGGTGTTGAAGGTCAAAGTGAAAGCGCGTGATTTACGCACTTCGGCTATCCAGCTGTCCAAGGTGGCCTGTTGACCTGCCAATTGACATATGCGCTAAAGTCTACCACTTCCGTGGAAAAGACGGGACAAGTCTTCTCCTATTTTTAAGGAGGGGCTGTTGCCCATTTTATAAGAGTAATCAAGTTTATGACAAATAGCTCACGTGTTATTGAAGAGGCTGATACATCCAATGACTCAGTATCTGAAGTTGACACTAGTGAGCAATTATTCACTTACCTTGATGATCCTATGAGTTCTGTTTACTTTGGCGGTCATGCATCTCTGGATTGCACACCTTGGTTGATCCATGGTGTAGGAGGTACTGGAGTTCTCTACAAAAGGATACGCGCTAACATTATTAGCTTTGCAGCTGAGCCTGGATTAGCATCCAAATAAGGTGTAGACTTACTGAAATATCACAAACCAATCATAGTGAAAAGAATTAAGCAACTATTCATTTTTTGGTGAATATTTAAAAAAATTAGGAGTATCTTATGAACACCAGGAATGGCCTGCACCTTCAGTTACTAGTACTTTCGCCCCACCATCCAAGATTTCATGAGACATTTAATATCCACTATCGAAAACATCTAAGCCATTAAATGCTTAGATCAAAATAGCACACAGGATCTGTGGGCTATTGGATTGGACCGATTCATTCAATTAAAACAACAAAGCAGCAAATCCCAAAACACAAGCTCCAATAGCGTTCCTGGAAGCTCCATTGACAAATGGGGTGACGCTTGGAGCCGTGACGGTGCCGGTACTGTCCTTATCGACATTGAGGGGCTTAGGCTTAGAAGCACTGGTCCCCTTGCTTGGCTTGTCCGTTCCCCTGCTTGGTTTTTCGGAGTCTTTGCTTGGGCTGTCAGATCCCTCGCTTGGCTTAGGGATAGAGTCCCCTACCTTAGACGTCTTGCCTGCACTTTCCTGAGTGGATGGAGACTTGGCGGGGCCCTTAGACACAGAACCTCCTTCAGCAATAGTATCGGCAGTGTCGTTATGAGCAGAGTCTTCTCCCTTTGGAGTCTCAATCTCGGCAGCAGCCGTTTCCACCTTGGTAGTCTCGGGAACAATACAAACTCCAGTGATGGTCAATGTAGTGGCACTGGTGACAGTCACGGTAGATGGGTGGCACACTTCTTCACACACAGTGACGGTCACTGTGGTCGTTTCCGGGCAATAGGTCGTGTAGTCAGTGTAGGTCTTCCACACAGTAGTGAGAGAAGCAGCTTCGCATTCAACGCAGAAGGTCGTAGTCGTAGTAGATTCTTTCGTGGTCGTCGTAGCGTTCCACATTGAAGGTTGGAGTCCTTTCGCAGACATAGAATTCAAGTTACCAGGATCTGTGGAAGGGGATACGGCAGGGGAGACAGAAACTCCAGTAATCGACATGACGGGATACTCGTTTATGTCAGTTTTGGATGCAGTGGATGCTGAATCATCAGAGTTAGTTGAAAAGCTCATCTTTGATGTAGAGGCATTTGTATATGACACACTACTGACATTGTTTTGAAGCATAGTTTCATTCCTATGAGACACAGATGCAGAAATTGTCAGTTCCTCCTCACGCCTAGTTGTATACTCATCCTGCGTATTTGGCATCTCTTTATCCTGTTTCATTTTGGTTTCTTTCTCCGGGTTTGCTGGCTTGTTTTCATCAGATGTGATAGGCTTTTCTTCATCATTTTCATCCGGAGTGACTGTTTTTTCTCCACCCGATGTGGTAGGCTTCACTTTCTCTTCATTATCATCTTCATTCTCATCACCTTCTCCACTCGGTGTAGTAGACATCTCTTCCTCTTCATTTTCATCTTTATTCTCGTCTTCATTCTCGTCTTCATTCTCGTCTTCATTCTCGTCTTCATTCTCGTCTTTATTCTCGTCTTTATTCTCGTCTTCATTCTCGTCTTCATTCTCAGTCTCATCTTCATTCTCAGTCTCATCTTCATTCTCATCACCTTCTCCACTCGGTGTGGTAGACGTCTCTTCATTATCGTCTCCAGATGTGGTAGGCTTTTTGTGATCAATCCTGACTGGCTTAACAGGTGGACCTGGCTCAGGCTCATATAATCCATCATAAAAGGAATCATCGTTAGATGTGGGCTCCAATCGTACATGAAATTGACAATAAGGCTTCAATTTTTTGCCAGGTATCCACTCACAGCTTTCCCGGGTATAGTTTTTTATGACAATTCCGGTTATTCTATCGTAATAATGGAGGTGGATCTTTACTTCCGAACAGTGTTTCTGTTGTTCTGGAGTAAGATCATACCTAATCACATTCACGTCCTGGTTGGGGTCCCAGCACGAGTAAAAAGCAAATCCTCCAACATTTTGGTTAGCATTGATTTGTAAGTCTTTGTTCCTAATATCAGGACCAACTACAAAATAACCACGGTAAAAGCCCGCATAAAACAGTCCAATACTTGTGAATAGTTTATTGGGGCCTTCTCTTATGAACGTATAAGGGTCGGCCTCTTCATCGGAATAAGAAAGCACGAAGGCTCTGGGATGAATACTTTTGAAATATGTTCCGGAGAGTGGCACGAGGCTTTCATTGAACTCAGCGTAAAGGGCCTTCGGTTGATCGCCGCTTGATTCGGTATACAATATTGCATTGGCGGCGGAAATAAAAGCAAGGAACACCTGAATGGCTATCATTGTAGTTTTCGAAAACCCTGGACGAAGACGAGAACGAAGTCGAACCTATCTGTTTTATAATAATGCAGGAGATGCAAAATTTCGGGCCCTCCCAAACCATCCCAGTGTTGTTGTAACAGACGCATGAATATCCGTGTGATCGACGCATTGTTATGAACAATTCTGTTGAAATAGTTCCATTGTCTGCGGTACAAGATCTAAATTAAGAATAAGCGATTACAGTCCCGTGCAGAATTCCTGCACGTACAAGGCCAAGACTTTCGATGAATGAGAGTTTCCGTTTCAGATGCGTGTTCCATGATTTGCATTTGATCACCAAAGGCCTTGAATAATAAATCTTCTCTTCATCAATAAAGCTCGTGCTCAATCTTACCGTCAAATATCCTGCTACCCTCACATATTTATTGCTAACCTCTCTTGGTCTTCATTCGATGGTGTTTAAGTTTCAACTCAGTAATATCTCCATGCTGCATCTTTTTGGCAGAAGTATTGAACTACCCACATGTATGTTCAAGAACAAAATATGATCGTATGATCGTCGCGTCGTATGAGCGACATGATTAACACGATTGACATTAATTGATCGAATTTGTGGACAGATTTAAACTACAATGTTATTGTGGGAATTTTCTTGACAATTATGAACAAGAAATTGTTTTTTAATTCGGTCATTCCCTTTATTTCAAGCAATTGCAGCTGCAAAGAGGATAATTTCGTATTCGCATGAAACGCCAGTCTCTTCGGTGTGCTGCCGATCACGGTTTGCATTCCATAGATGCACGAAAACCACGGTGAATGGATCTCATATTTTCATCAAATTAGGCGAAAACGTCCTCATTGGTGTTAATCTTAGGTACCGAGATCTCATACTTTCATCAAGTTAAGTGAATACTTCCTCATTCGTGTTACTCTTAGGTACTGAGATCTCATATCAACATCTAGCTACACGTTAGGTGCTTCTGGTGGGTCTGGTAAGCGGAGACATCTTGGTATGCGTTCCCTTTAGATGGACTTGATTTCTGGTACATGGACCACAGCCCATCCTTTATATTGGAGTGGACCTTCACCCTGCACTACCCCAAACATCCAATTGTGATGTCGAAGGGGTTTTTTGAAGCAGCTGGTTTAGCGCAATGCATAAATCGCGCATATCACACCTTGACCTAACAACGTGCCTTCCTACCCCACTGGTGCCAACATCGTTCACTCAAAAGGTGTAGCCCAATTGCTAGTTATTGGTCATAAAATCAAGAAGATAGGATCACCCATGATTATTTGACGTGCCATCAATTTTTGTCACATTCCCCATTGAACATTCCCCATTGAACATCCCTTCATTAACATTTTTTTATTGAAAATTTCTTCATCGATACCTTTCTTCATTAAAATTTCTTTTTCGTGATTATTTTACAACACATCACATCCAAATTATCCTCTAGCCTCTTTTTGTTATCCTCATAGCTTTCACGGCGGTATGAGTGCACTTCAGGATTCAATGTATAGTTTAAATATGGGTTTGCGTTCACAGGACAAGCTACCTTGTGCCATATTCATCATGTGACTTTTGGTTTCAGACTGGACCATTACAACATCGTTCGTTGGTGACACTCTGCTCCTCAAGAAGAGCTCATGTGCACATTAAGTATCTGCATAGAGCATCATATGCAGCTCATCATAACTTCCAGGTTTTGCATTGATTTTCGCTGGTGCAAGCATAAATCTCTAGGTGCCTGTTTGCTATTTAACATTATATCATGGTTATTGGGGTCTTTTGACAGCTCAAATATGGACTCAGTCTTGATCTGCTCATAGAAATACCTTCTTATCTCTAATGAGTATCTTGTCTATGTATCTCATTTTATGAAGAAATTCTGGTCACATACTGCACAACTTCGTAGGCTTCAAGGGTGTATTTAACAACCTGAAATAGGGGCAGTTTTTATATCCGCGTGCGCCGCGAGGGTGCCTGGGGAGTGCACATAATCTCACGCTGTCTTTTTCAACCTATGTTTTAGTATATGAAGTAATATACAGGGATATGTAAGTTGTACCTTACAAGACCAAAGTACAAGATGGGGTGTGAGGTTGGTGAAGAGTTTTCACCCACCAGTAACCTGCACATAGTGCCTCATCGGTCTGCATACAATGCATCTACGAAGTACTCTGACTCCGTACATGCTAGATACTTGTTGACAGTCTTCATCTCGCAGTGCGTCAGTCGAGACTAGTCAATTCAGTAACCTATTCAGCAATGAGAAATCAAGACAAAAGTATTGATATGGCGGTATACACAGGTTTTATCAGAATTACCGTTACCTTTTCTGAATGATTTCTTTCACTCGATTTTTTTTAAAGTGGATATGTGGGTTTTTTATTTGAGGTGTGCCTTTATTCGGGAATAGACAAGTGTCTACAGAAGTACGAAAGACGCCGAATGGGGAAAACTTTGAATTAAATAGTAAAATTTCCATCCGTAATCTCACCCGACATTTCGTCGAAGCAGGCTACAAACTGAGATACCCCCTTACGGAGTTTTCAACCACTACTATATCTGCAGGGTTTCTCCGCCCCGCATTTATAGTCTAGTTAGTCAATAAATAATATGCAATAAAAAACTGCATGGTCATGAATATGCATGAAGATGCTTAAGGTGCCAAAACGTAGACGTGAAGCAGATGAAAACTTTTGTGTTTGTGTGGAAGGGAGACTGAAACAGCTTAATTTTCGTCTAACCTCGTCTAATTACACAGCCTTAATCTATCTATGAGTGACTTCGTGGGAGAGTATCTTAACAGATCACAATTGAGTGAACCCTTAGTATGTATAGGACATATATTTGATGACTACAGACCACATTCCTCCCTACTTAAAGAAGTTGTTGGAGGCACGTGATCTTGCCGTTCCTGCATACGCGAACGTTAATAGTAGATCCCAGATGGTTAGCGCACTATACATTAAGAAAAAGCCTACGCTGTTCGATCAGATATGGGATTGGCAGAGACCCTGAAAAGGAGTCCCGGGCCCTTTCCGTCAGAATAATCAAACCCCCAAATTACCAGGTGTAACTCACTCGGGGGGGGGGGGGCAACATTCTCTCCAAACAAGAACAAACAATTCATCTTAGAGGCTGTTTGCCTACATAAGACGCTTGGATTTCTGTGGAATCATCGACGAACACACTGAAATACAAAGTACTAAAACGTTATTAAAGAATCTAACAACATGTATGGTAACAATGAGGTACTGTAGAGCCACATAGAATACGCCAGAAGACTAATTCATACATTGAATCTTAACATGGTCGCCCGGAAAACACGAGAAGCTCGATAGTATGGTTGAAGTTTTCACAGCCGTCCTTAATGGTGGGAACTGCGCTCTGTAGTATGAGCATCTCGCCGGAAGTCATTCTGTTACTGAAAACTTTGACTACTACCTAAAAAGGATCACGTCCATACCCTTTTTTCCAAAGTAAAAATCTTGCAACCCAGACTCCGGGTGCAATTCCAGTCTCGGAAGTGAGTGGTTCTGAGCTCTGGGCGCGCTTTCTCAATCTCCTCTCGACGCAGTCTACGCATCAGATGGACGTTCCTCCACACTCAAATAGGCAATGCAAGAAACAAGATTCTGGAGTGACGGAATTAAAAACTCAAATTTTATACGAGAATTCCATCCTAACCAAAAAAGATACTGTCTGATTTGGGGGTGAGTAGGAAGCTCACAGTGTGTAGCCGCGTGACACTGATATTTGATCGGTTTAAGAGAACAAGGTCATGCTCCTGTATCCCCCATACCGCATGCGTTCAAGTCACACTTGTTGAAGTAATGACTAACTGGCACGAAAGAATGCCTTTTAAAGGACGGTATTTAAAACTCCCACCCCATGTTAACTTACTTTTTAGTGAGTGTATTTCTGGTGGCCTTGCCACAGCCCCAAAACAAAAAGGCTTGAGGATGGAAATAATCTCACATGGCGATCTCTTTAAACTGCGTCCCAACATAAAGGGGCTGACGTTTTCAAGCGGTCCAACTCGCGTGAGATGGGCTTCTTTAATTTATACCAGGCCAGACTTAACATGCGCTCTAATGAGCAATTGGTTAGTCTATTGATTGATCCGGGCTCGTCCGATTCACGGGTATGGCAAGTAATGTAGTCTGTGACTATCCACCCGGATTGAAGCCCTCAACTAATGCCGAAGCAAGCTCCTCTTCACCACGGCCCTAATATGTGCAAAATGTGGAGCTTTCAAACGAGTAGTTCCGCACATTCCACCTAAACGATACCGCCCCGCTTTCAACCTCAGTTTTGTCGATGGTACGTACGCCAGTGGTGTGTGGGTACTGATACAGTGATCTCGAATTTTGAGGTAGATATGAGTTTCGGTATAGCAAACCAACACTGTGCTTCACAGGAATCTTAGGACTTGGCCCTGTGCTTGCACAGCCGACTTTAAAGGCACCTAACAAGGGGTATACCTATGCCAACTTCCCCATGCAGCTCACAAATTCTGGTGTCATCAATAAGGTGGTGTACAGCCTATTCTTGAGAGAAATGGTCGCACACAGGCATACTTAGTTGGTATTGTTGATCACAAGGAGTACACCGGCCAGTTGCAAGCCGTTCGATTGTGAATTTGTATAAGGATAAAGGCTTGACCTGCAAACGGTGAGCTCGACGGAATGTACTTGGAGAACAAATACCAAAAGGTGGTTCTCTTAAGCCTGTTGGAGCCACTTTGGACATGAGACAAACTATCCAAAGCTTGCTAAAAATGTCATGACAGCATGATCTGATGCGGGGTGTGTTCAACAAAGAGCTTGGCTTATAAAGGCGGACTGGGCATAAAAAAGGGCTCAGGCAATATGGTGTACGACTTTTCGGGGATCAAGATGAAGGTTCCAAACAGTGCCTTGTTGATTGAACGAAAGGATAGCTGTTAGTTGGGGCAGAAGTGTCCAGAACAAATAGCCACTTTGTACCAGTAAATGGGAACTAACCTCCTTAAAAGTGCATATCTTTGTATGCATATCTTTGTATGATTTGGATATGGAGATTTCCATGGCCCAGGTAAGAGATTCAGGTGAGGTGCATGCCGAGATGGTTAGCAACCATTCCGCGGGCCACAAGGGCACCCGCTACTTTTCCCGCAACTTCTATCTGCGAGCATGCTCAGCGAGATTCATGCCTTACGACGAGTAATGAAACCACGTTTGATAGCTTCCTCTATCAGCATGAAGTATTCTGGGTAGGATAATGCGCATACCCATATGCAAGGCGTGCACAGAAGTCAGGTTCGCGTCTGTTGAACATGCAGAGCAACATTACATCCTGCGAAGTCCTGCATGGTCATAAGGAAACAGATGGAAACTATTAGGGTAAGTGGGAGACTGTGTTAGCAGTATATGCAGTGTCTATTGACATTGTTACACGATGACATTACTACACATCCACGATGGAATTCTATTTAAGAGACGAAGTCTTATGAAAGGACAACCACAACAGAACTAAACAGTTTATAACTGAGTTCCATTAGTATAATAGGTATAAGATTGGTAATGACTAGCAACAAGGACATTCCTCCTTACTTGAAGAACTTGTTGGAGTCACGTGACATTATCGTTCCGGCCTACGCTGAAGTTAAGGCTAACGCGGTGCAACACGCGTCGAGACAAGACGATGTACTACAATATCATATACCTATCATGGTGAGCTACCGGGAAAGTGGGACACTTGTTTTTTATCGATGGATATTGAATCAAATAAGGAGTGTAACAACCCCCAGGAATGGCCAGCAACCTCAGGTATGTGTTATTTTGTCCACTATTCCAAGGTATTGTATGGTAGAGCTAATATTCACTATCGAAAAACATTTGAACACGTATAGTGCGTTCAGATTGCAAAGCGCCCACAGAATCCGTGAGCCGGAAATAGTAAAAATAGGACATGAGATCTGGCTAAAACAACAAAGCAGCAAATCCTAAAACAAAAGCACCAAAGACATTCTTGGAAGCCCCATTAACAAAAGGGGTTAAACTTGGAGCCGTCACAGTTCTAGTGAGAGTCAGGGTGATGGTTTCGTCCTTTCCAGAAGTAGGCTGGGAATTGTAGGGTCCCTTGCTTGGCCCAGCGACCGTAATATACTTGGCGGGGCCCTTGGTGATGGAATATTTTGCCGCAAGGGTATTTGCAATCTCAGTTTCGGAAGCAGTTTTGCACACGATGGTAGTTTCGGGAACAATGCATACCCCAGTGATGGTCACCGTAGTGTCTTTGGTCGCAGTCAATGTAGATGGGCGGCACACCTCATCACATACAGTGACAGTCACTGTGGTTTCTTGTGGGAAAAATGTGGTGTAGTTGGTGTAGGTATTCCATACTGTAGTGAGAAAAGTAGCCTCGCATTCGACACAAATGGTGGAAGTTGACGTTATACTCATGGTGGTGGTGGTGGTGGTGGTGCTGTTCCACCTGAAAGGTTTGTTAAGTTCGCCCACAGACATTGTGGCTAGATTCAAGTTACCAGTAACTAAATCAGGGGATCCGGAAGCACCAGTGTCAATTGAAGAGTGCAGGTTCAAACCAGACGCTTTCGTAGCAGTAACAGTATTGACCTCGACCTCATGTTTAGTTGACACATCTCTATCAAGCTCAGTAGTCTGGTTTTCATTATCCTTCGTTGTCTTGCCTCCATCAGGTTTCATTGGCTTGTTTCCATTGGGGTTAATTGATCCATTTTCAGCCGCATTGATTGACCTCGGTTCAGCCAACGTGGTTGGCGACTTCGCAATAGGTTTGCGTGTCCCATTACTAGGCCTAGGTAATAAATCTTTCAAGAAATAACCACCTTTAAAGAAATAATCACCTTTTACAGGAGTCCCAGCTTCTTTGTCATAAGGTAAGAGGTAAAGTTCTACCTCAACACAAGATGGAGAGGAATTCCATTTAGAGATTATGTTTTTAACCGGGTTACGGCCTGGACACGAGTAGTAAGTGTCAGGATTGATAAATTGGTGTGTATCAGGATTTATCTGAAAACGGTCACCCTTCTTCTTCGCAAGACGAAGTTCACCATCCGCTAAAATACCCTCATAATCACGGTCCGAACCAAGAGTAAATATGTAGGAGTCTAGTTTTAAAAACTCAACGGGTTCTTGCGACGTATTTGTCCAATATAAAAGATAACTTTCATCATCGTGGCGACGGTTTTCCTTAGTAAGCGGTCTCAAATTGCCCGTAACATTTGCTAAAATGACCAATGGGAATCGGGTTACCTGACTAGGCTTATTACTGGCACCGTTACTCTTCTTTTTCAGTTCATGATGGTCCACAACGGGGCCATTTTTTCCTTCAAATTGAATGAGGTATACAGGTATCTCATAACACGATTCATGCACAAAAGTCATCTTTACCGTGTCTGGGTTATCGGACAGAGGACACAAAAAGAAAGGATGACCTATAACCCTGTTATCGGCACTGAAATAGAACACAAGAGGCGGAAAATTTCTTTGGATGAGTTCACCGTGACTAACTGACAATATGCCTTTCGGGGTCTTGACGTACCTGCCGTCCAAGGTTAAAGCCAACGGGGCTTCCCACAGTTGGCCCAAGCGAAACAGACCATCTTCTGAATCATCAGATTCTTGGAACGGCAAATATTCGCCATTGATTTTTGCAAACAAACCCAATGCTTTGGTGGATTTTGCCCAGGCAGTGGCGGCCACAAGAGACGCCAGGATCAAGTGAGTGAATTTCATGGATAAAACTAATGCTCTTGGAAGAGGATACAGCACCTCTTATATAGGGCTACCAGGAAATGTAGGATTGTTGAATCATGAGAAAAAGTGTGCTGAAGTGATGCATTGTCTCCGGATCAATAGCAAGAATAAATAAACATTCATACACATGTAAAAAACCTGCATACTTAAGCTCAAGGAACGTCTTTCAAGAATCCTATCCACGTTCACAAAGATCAACAGCTTCGTACAGACCAGGAGTACCATATCTGGGACAAACACAATCTCATCAAGTCCCGTATCCAATTTCAGTATCAAAAGGCTTGATTAAAGCCCACAGTTTAATGTGCTTCAGAACCTCAACTTTTGACCTCTTCATCAGTCTCGCCAATTTTCTCCTCATTTCCATGATAAATCTGATGTTTTCATCCTGTAACACTCACCTTCTGCATTGAACCATTCTTAAGCCATGATCATACTGTACGTAACTACCGCGTTCTTCACATGCCACACAATGTTGAAGCACTGATGCGTGCAGTATCGACAGATCTGCTATTGTCCATGTAGGTGAAGATGCCGTAAAGAGGATAATTCCGTAGACGAGTCAAAACTCAGTATCTCGGTGCGCCTTCGATCAACCATGGTGTGCAATCCACAGATGCACAATAACCATAATGGATAGATTTCAGGTTTCATGAAGATAAGTGAATGTTTCTGCAGTGTCAATTTCAGGCACAGAGTTCTTAGATGTATCAACATCTTCTATAACTACACGTGAGGCATTTCTGGTATGTTTGCTGGCGGGATACATCTTGATATGTTTCTGTTTAGATCAACTTGAATAGTGTTATTAACGCGGGCTGTCGCCCATGTTTATATTGGAGTGGACCTGCATCTTCACTACCGTTTTTGTGGTAGGTGAGTGCACACACCTATTGAGACAGCTCAATTGGGCAATCAAGGGTCTTGAAACAGCAGGTGTAGCGCGATGCATACGTGACGCATTATCACACTTTGACCTTCAACAAGTACAAAACAATTAAGGCGTCTTCTCAATTCTTAAAAGTCTCAACCTTACATTAAAGCAACATGCCAGTTTTCAACCCAGAGGCACCACAGACACTAACAATGGAAGAGACCCAAATCCACGCAACTCAATCACATCGCTTCTCGAACATTGTTTCCTCGATGAGAATCGCACGACTCACCGGGATAAGAAAATGGCCTACACTGCTCCATCAGACGTGGGATTGTCAAAGACCCTAGAAAAGCCGTCTCTTCACCATTCTCGGAAATGGTCGGACCTTTGTCCAGTACCTTCCATGCAAGTAGCCGATGCCATGGCACGCCCCTTTGCAGGTTGAGAATAGTTATCTGAATGTTAATATTGCCATCTCATTCAATGCTGAGTGAGCCACGTGTGAATATAAGACGTAATCAATTGTCTATATAAGAAACCTAGATTTCTCCCCTTGAGGAGCCATCAACGAAGAAATATCATTACAAAGTACTGAACATGAAATAAACATCTCTCTTGATGACGAACTCATATGAATTTAGGCATTAGAGAGCCATGTAATGGTCTTAGGTATTGTTCATCATTCTTTGTGGACTTTCAAAGTTTCTTTAGGGGTCTTAAAAAAGGGCGAGGCGGCCTTTTATATTCGGTGTGCGCATTCTCCATGATCTGAAACTGGAAGCGTTTCGGTGCACTTCTCTGTTGAAGTCGAAGCGCGCTTTAACCAATACGACGCACCAGATGTTTCAAGTTGTGCTTTAGACTCCTTTGAGCAACGAGTATACACAACCCTACCACAAATGTGGCAGTTTGAAGGCCACTTCAATGTAAAAGAAGGGGCTGTTGCCGCATTTGTAAGCAATCAAGTTAATACCTGTGGCAGGACATACCAAGATATCCTCCAGTTCCATACCCACCAGAAATATCCCGTACGGTACCCATTGATGATTCATTGGAAGGGGTGGATACTAGTGAGAAAGCATGCGCCCACTTGGTTGATAACATGAGAAATATCCATCCACAGGTCTTGTTTCGTGGATTGCACTATACAGCTGATTTATGAGAAACCGCATATACCGAGGTGCAACGCGGAACAGGTGTTATCTTCACAGCTTAAAAGAATCAAGAAACCACACTGGATTCTTGACACTGGATTCTTGATGAGTTTGGATGCTCCCAAAACGCTCACAGCGTTGTCTTAGGTAGGCCAAGAAGGATCTTTTTCAACACACCAGTTGGGTGAGAACTGAGCATTGTCCTTGGAACAATGCCATAAGAATCCTAGTGTCCTGACACATGCCCACCTCCTGTCCAAAAGGCGTAAAAAGGTTTAGCGAATATTTCAACGATAATATGGTTAATTAAAGGGGGCATTTTGTCTAATCGAGTTACCATGACAATCATTGAATCTCAATTGATCAAATATTTCACCACTTTTGCTCACGGGATTCATCACAAATCATAACAAGTCGCGTTTTAACAATGCCATTAACCTTCACCTATGGGAACCTCCGTTGATCTCCCATGTTGGAGAGATTAGAAGTATTAAAATAAGAAATACCATGTTTTTGAGAGGTATTAAACCGGGGATTCAAGTTGGGAATAATCAATCAAGGCTCATAAAATACTCTCGAGCAAACACATCAGTCAAGTAATGGGCTTGCCGAGTCCCACTGCACCAGTGATAATAGCTTATACGCACAACCGGATCATGGGACCATAATAAACTAAGATTAAAAAATCTCGGACACAGGGCGTGTCAAGTAGTGATATGCGTGGCTCATACCCGTCTATTTAACATCATTCTTCAAGAGCAGGCAGTAAAGACCTCGGTGATACTTTTCCACACTATTTCAGATAATTAATCTAGGCAGGCATGAGTAGTAGATTTTTCCCCCAGTTACACACCAGCATCTCGAAGATATTTGGTCCTGTCTGAAAGTATAGAATAGGGCTCCGATGAACAAGCTTTGTACTGTACAATCAGTGTAGCGTAGTCTTGGCGCGGGTGACTTTGACTTGGTGTTGATAAATAAAAGCAATAGAATTGTGGCAGAAAACCAACACCCAAGTCTCGTACAACTCAACGCCGTCTAAGACCTCTGATGTAGACATCAAGTTGCGTCCATAAGAAACGTCTGCACCTCAAGTAAGCTGCCTGTTGGTGTAGTGGTTTTAGTGTGGATAGGCAGTGTTATGTACTCTCAAAATATTCATTGTTGAATGACGCGGGTTTCGCCCCTAATAGCTTGTAGCGATGTCGTCCAGAATAGACAAGTGCTACTCAATGATCGCGCAGTCTAACATATTGACATACTGTTAGCCCTAGCATATTCGCGCGCTCGGACTACTACACAAGTAGATGACCCAAGGTAATTACGAGGCAGAAAGTGGATTGAAGAGTCACCAATGGTTTGGAATATGGCCGTCTGATAGGAGGAAGAGCTGGGAGAGCTAGGAGACTGGCGAATGAAGAGTTTCAGAATACCTCAATAATGGGCATAGCGGTTATGGCTTGTGGCACAACCGACCGTGGATTGTACAAAGATACTACTGGCACAGGAAGCCTCTTCAGCCGCTTACAACGTGTGCACGAATTGGACCTGTTTACCCATAATGTTTCTGCCAGAACACATGCCTCACAGATAAACAATTATGGGTTGTTTTATGGATCGGGTTTGAAGGTTGTGTATAACTGGCGTGTTCTATCTGTGGGAACCTCAACTAATCATGAAAAGATCTCGCTTGATCCTGGCCTTGCTTGCTGCCGCTACTGCCTGGGCAGAAATTGAAGTCGTGTCTATCCTGCCAGTGGAAGTTTGGAAGAGCTGGTGTTCCTTCACAACATAGCTTCCAACCTCTTGTGCAAGATGACCGTACCATCTTGCACCGACGTCACCGTGCACAATGGAACTGCTGCTACAGAAACTGGCGACGACATGAAAGCTTTTGGGCTAATGGCAACTTATTGGTTTTGGTAAAAAAGGTGGATCCGTTTCAAGGGGATTTGCATAGCGACTCCAAAATCCTGTCGTCAAACTGTTGTGTGTGATTAGAAGTTTGGAATGCCCAAGATGCAATACAAAGATTGCACCAATTTGAATTGCCCACTGATTTCTACTTGACAGTGGCAAGAGAGAAACAGAGTCTTTTACGAATAATTAAATCAAAAGTAAGAGGGACGAGGAACAGACCGACTCCAATCTTTACTTTTGAGACTGACCATACAAAGAGGGTCTGATCGTCTATAATGCAGCAGTGAAACAAGCGGGTTCGGCTGGCTTTGGGTCTCATCTCGTTTCCACATGCAAGTTCTCCCTTTCAAAAGGGGTCTGCAAAGTACTTTCCAGGTGCTTTCGGTGCTTACCTTGCTAGACAATAATACTGCTGGTAGCTTGGGTTTTTAAAAACCCTTTTTACAAAATTATGGGATCAATATCAACTACATCTTGTTACTTGGTGTGAACGATTTAGTTCTACCTTGACCATCCCAGGAAAGAGTTTTGGCTTGATAGAACTGGACCGGTAGATGCCGGAGGTCTATTATAAGAGCTGACCGCTAAGCGTCCTGGTTCCCATCTGCTCTCAAGCGCTACTCATGCACGTGGGGCGAGCCCTCCTTGTGGTGAATTGCCGTACAGTTTGATCTGGTCTTTAAAGAACAGATGCTTCACTTCTACCCCACCTGGTATGGCCTAGCCTGTCACATCACCTATATGTACCACCAGCATAGCTGAATGAATGATTTTCTACTGCTAAATTAGCAGTTCCAGACCCGGCCACAGCAACTCCCCCTCTTTAGAACCAGGATCTCAAGCTGAAGCATTTAGGAGAATGAAGTTACTGAAGTACCCAAGACTCTAAGATCTAATGCAATTGTTCCGCCGCATCTTGTATGTATCTGAGCATAGTACTCTGATTGAGGGGGTAAAGTTTCTCCTCTGATCACTATACTTTGGTCCTAGCAATCACAAAACGATACCATCTTGGTACTCTGATTCTAAGCTTAGACCAATCCATTTATAGCTATAGCAGTGAGCTCTTTGCACCCCTGGTGTATGTGACTGTTTGTCGATATGATCCCTTGAGAGAGGGCGGCAGAGGCTACTTCAGTAACAAATTGGTTCCAGATGATAAGCCACTGGCCACTCCTGACGCCTAGTATTGTCTAGATAGTAACGGACCGCTGACATGGACTGCTTAGTAATGGGCGGAGGTGGCATCCAATCAAGCCGCGTAGCCTTCGTCTATCCCAAGAGACCGGATTCATTGTGGACCTAGTGACAATCCGGCGGATACAATGCTTGCTAATCAGCATGAACTGTCAGCTATACCTTGTTTGTTGTAAGACATCACCGACTCTACTACATTCACTGTGGATCAGCCTAGTACTAGAAGACCTTCATTAAGTCTCTCCAAACCTTTATTCCGACACATTGTTTGAGTCTTTCTCTCACTGGCTGGCCCGACACCTCTACCGGTACTAAACATGCGATGAGTATAGATCAAATTCAGTGGGCCAGATATACTAACTTTATTCATCTTTAAGTCGCTGATTTGAAATGGATATACCGTTGTTTTCTGTTGTTTTCTTACTTTGAAGAGTTAATGGATATACTGTTGTTGTCCTGTTACTTTGGTATGCGGTGTCACTAGTAGATTTGGTGCGCACTGGCGAGATAGCTGCGTAAGTATAAATACTCATTCACACTCAAACGTCTACAAAAAAACAAAATCACCTTCAATGCAAACCAACTTCACACGAACGCTCTTGCAAGTCGTCTCTTTATCCTACCCTTTCAAACATCTTCTTTATCTCTCCAACTTGCAACGAATCGGCTAGGTGGATACCCGTCCTGCACACAGGCCTTGGGTCGCATCGTTGGCCTAACTTCACCACTAAAGCTAGCATGCACTTTTGCAGCCATTTAGTGCGCAACGATACTCCCGACATCGTTTATGGATAGCGCGCCACCCGTGCGAGAATATAAAGACTCGTTGTTCGCTGCCATTTTGCACAACCGTGATGTCACGCGACAATCTATCTATATAAACCGCGTCTATTTCCGTACTTTATCAGTTTGCATTGATTCTATTGACTGTTTTCGTTCGTTTCTGTTTTCGTTCGTTTTTGCCGGGTATTACGTCTCACTATTGTCCAACACCCTGATGCAAGCTTAGAAATGTATCAATGTGATAGATCAGACCAGCATTATTTGCGTCATTAGAGAATAATAATCTTTAGCTCACACGACACTGGTTATGATATCTGGTGTATAAAGACAAGAGAGTGGAAGATACTGGTGGCATCTCTTGCTATGAAAGAAATCCTAAGCATTATCGGTGGAATATAGCCACCATGTGTTCACAATTGTTGATACGACACCGGTGAAACTGACCAGATAAACTTCATTTTCGACAAAGGTAAGCAAATGCTATAATCATGGTGATTGTTAGATTCTTTGATAACGTCTAGTACTTTGTAGTTCCATGTATTTGTTCGTTGATGCCTCCTTACAAGAGGAATCCCGGGGTCTATATTTAGGCGAATCGCTCGGCATTCGGCTGTTCAAATGCCGAGGTAGAGCCCATTATTACTCCCATGTCTCCTTTCCAGAAGATTCCATAAGGGAATCTTCATTGTTAGAAGACTTTCGCACAGCGTGGCTTTATCTGATCCTGATGGGTAGTGTGTTACCCATCGGGGGTCTAACAGTGATAGGATGTATCATTATTGATAATTGGCTTTAAACTACACCAATAGAAAACAGTATCAAGAGTCATTCAAAAGAAGACTTGAATTGATTATATCCCATGCTGTGGTGTCAGAAACTAAAGGCGGAGGTCGGAACGGCGTCATAGCTGACACCCACTCTTCCCTCTCGAGGTCCTGTCTCATGCAATCATTTATTAAGCAATCAATGGATGCTCTGTTGAATATTCACTATATGTTCACGAAAACCAGCAGTTGCAATGAAAAAAGTGAAGTCAAAGACGAGGTAGAAGAAAAGAGAGAACCGTATCTCCTATTTACACTGCCCCACATCCGTAATGAATGTCAAGTTTACTCAGTCACAAAGAATATGAAAATGCAGCACAGTCGGTGATAATGTGTCTATCGTGCTTGATCATCGCAACTCCGACTGAACGTTGATCGAAGCCATGGAACTTGAGACAGGCACAAAGACAGACACCAAATCAACGGCGCATCATTTGATTGATTAGGACCAGATCCGGACCCTCCTGCTTTGAACCAGTTTTCTTGCCTTGAGGCTTTGGTGCTTGTCCTTCACACTTCTTACTCTCAGGCTTTGAAAATCTCTCCCTTTATGGTCTTGCTGGTGCCCCAGGCCCATTTGTCACTGTCAGGACCATGCCTTCAATATTTGGATGCTCTTTTGAGTAGATCCAAAAGGCTAAGCTTCAAACAGTTCCCCCGTTCTCAATAGTTTTCCTTTCAAATGGCAAGAGGTAGATTTCCACTTCATAACTTTCATCAAAGAGAGGAAGACCAAGATTAAACCAGCGAACCGGATGATATTTCTCTCTCAGCGATACCCAGGATTCTTTGGATGGAATAATTGGTTTATCCAGCTGGAACTTTCCTTCACGATTCAAATTCAACTCAAGCTTAATTGATTCTGTACCATAAATTAATGATGATTCAGTTCTCCAAAGTAGTCAGCGGGCGATGAGTGTTTAACCCGGACTTATTTGTTTTCCTCCAAAGTGAACTCCACCAGCGAACCCGTTGCATCTCCAAGAATGTGAACAGCTTGATATTTCGATACGGCGGGTCTCCGGTGAGGGCCACCAAGGTGCCATTGAATTTTGCAAAGAGGGCCATAGGGGTGCTGTCTGCACACGCAGTGGCGGCGACAAGAGAGGCGGTGACAAGTTAGTGAATTTCATGGTAGCTTTTGATTCTCTCGGGGAACTAGCGGCCTACTATATACTATCCGTCACGTGCGGGCCTATACTGGAGCTAAAAACAGAAGCTGAACCCCAACCAAAGCCAAAGCCCCAGTTTCTAGGCGACCCCGTCAATAGTGGCTGGCTTTAAACAGCTCTACACCGTTTTTCTAACATGGAGGTACGTTGTCATGTCGATCATTTACTCATTCTTTAAACAATGCAAAACCTGCACACAGTCACATAAAGCCCTTCCGAGGCGACATAGCCTCTAAATGCTCCATTCGTGGTTGATATGATATTCCAGAATCTTCATCATTCAATGATCATCATAAGTGATGACTCATTCCTCATGCAAGTACAGGTAAGTACACCGGTCTAATTGGTGGCAAAGCCGTGGATTAAACAGGCACAGGAAATAGCAACACCTTGCAACCCTGACGTCGCTAGCGGTGAACTACATGTGCATTGATGTGGTCTTGAGAAAGGCTTATACAGGCACTATCACTACACTCTTTCTCATTGGAGAACACCCATGTGAACTGGCGTCAGTGCCTGACGCAACGGAAGGATTTGTGGTCAAATTAACTTGACTCCTTTATGTCTGGTGAGCTATATACCAGTACTCCATAAGTATACTAAGTTTCGTGGCATGCTGGCTGGATGTTTTCGCTGACTCCCTAGTTGCGCACCAATACCAGCAAAGAAGACGTTTCATTTCACCAACAAAAGACAATAAAAATGCGCTTAAGTTCTTGTCAAGATTCCATGTCCATGTGTGCATTCTTTTAACATGGTGAATATCAGAAGTCAGCCCCACTCTTATGACTATGTACACTAGAAGGGCTATAGCCCCCTGTTTCAAAATCCAATCAATATCATTTGAGGGAACACAGCATGATTTGTACCGGTCCCAGATCCACCAGATGTTCCCTTCTGACTCTACCTTAAGATCGATGCTCATCTACCCGAGATCGATGCTCATCTACCCGAGATCGATGCTTAGTGCCGGGCTAACAGGAACCGAGTTTTACCCTCAGAGGCTATAAATTTTTTCCAACCAGAAATCACCCGATGGACACCCGGGGACTCTATGGCAGAGATGACATTGCTTCGGGGCCAATTGGTGTGTTTCTCTTACAGCCAGGTGCATGGAGAAGCGAGCGCATCGAAGCGCGGCTTCAAGACTGGTGAATTCAATGTGAACCTACAATGCGCATTCTTGCTGTCACCTCTACCATGGAAGTCCACCATCTAATGCCGACTCCACACCCAATAAGTATTCGCTTGCATTGATTTGATCGAGGCAAGCAACAAGAAACATTTATTGCCATAGACGTACCTTGAAATGTCATCTCAATCCAGCACCATTCAGCAGACAAAAATCAAAGCCTCCATTGATCAAGTAGTGCTGGAAGGTCCACCGTTGACAACAAACAGTGAAGCTATAAAACAATTGAGCAATGTCGTGTAACTGCGATGACTTACGGGGGTTTCTCCATCACATTGGCTACAGATTTACAGGTCAAGGTCAACTGACCATAGACAATCTGAAATATTCAAAACCCTCACAGTTTGGGCCCGAGAGAATTCAGAGGTGGAAAGCCAGCAATTTCAGAGTGGCACACTCGCAACGCGCTTTAGTCTGTCGGAAACCAAAAGGCAATAAAAGTTTACTGCCATGTGCACTACATGAACATTTTTGGATTCTTGTGTGGGTCTAGCACCTAAGTATTAATGTTCATTCGCTGCTGACTTCTTGAAGAGGAATCTCGGCTACTTATAGTGACAAACGGTACCTCACAACTGATAATCCTCAAGATATGCACTTATAAAGCAGGTGAGCATTGTATGCAGGATGTAGCCAACCAGGGACATCTGATGGAACACGGAGGCTCTAATTATCCCTATGGAAAAGTGTTTCCACTAACTACTTCTCCATTATTCCTCCACTACTCTACCATGCTCACTTATTAATCAGCACTATGGAATTTAAATCTGTTTTGATAGACACTGTTGGAGCATAAGTTAGTGAACCTGCATAGGACTGCCATCATTCATTACTGCATCCAGCAGTTTGACCAGTTCTTAAGCCATATTGTTACAGGGAAGTCAGACATCAATTGGTGTCTAAAATAAACTTCAAAGAATCAGGCAATTGTCGAAGATGCACCGGAAACATACACTTCAGGACAAACAAAAGTGGCTCGTTTTATGCTCATAAGTTATTTAGCACCAGGCTAGTAATGTATGTGCTTGGAGGTATCATGCTGAATGTTTACCTTCTAAGCAATGGCTTAGCTTCCACGCTCATTCCGTTATTAACTGGGGTCTGGTTGACTATATGACTCCTTTCATAATCAAAAAATACTTTGAAGATCAGCACATATTTTTTACTAGGTTGTTATTGGAAATTAGAACAGCAGTCACGATACGATGAGATCTCCATGATTCCACATCCATTGGAATGTCACTTTGTGTTTTGTCATGGTAACCAAAGACTCCCATCACCAAATGCACCAGAGTCTTTTACCTCAGGCTATTACACATAGCTTATCAGTGGCAATCAACCGAAAGGCAATGGTCAAAGAAGAATTCGGCGGTATTTCATTGTTAATCTGGAGTGCAATTCATGAATGCTCTATAGTGATCCTGGTGTACGGATGTTTGACGCGGGTAACGGGCCACCGATTTATCAATGCACACGCGGCGCAGTCACTGCCCCGGTTGATGGAGAGAATTGGAGACGATACAGGATAGATACTATGAACTAGTAATAGCCTTCATGGAAGCTTCAATGAGTATTGAATGTTAATAAAGCTAGAGAAATTAAATGGATTTATGTGTTTATATGTGTTTCAAATGTTCAGGACTCATCCACGAAAGGATAGATGATTCAAACAGAGTAATTGGACCAGACATTGCATCTCGTGACCTACTATCTTCTCCGTGGCGTATAACGGCTACTTTTCCCGGATCGATTATCTTGGCCCCAGTTGTGCAAGATATCTGCATGTACCTAATCATGCCCGCTACTTCTCCAGAGGCAAGCCGTCACCCCAGATCATTTCGTAACAAGTGCTTTGAAAGTGTCTGTCAAACTATCTCTCCTTGAGCAAAACAATAACTATGAAAGTACCTTACTTTATCCTAGCCTTTCTTGCCGTTGCAAGCACCGGAGAAAACCCTTGCTTCGCCTTCTACGCCAAAATCAACGGCCAATTGAAAGCCCTAAGTAGCAAGGGGTTTCCTGGAACTGACTATCTCAATGTTTACGAGCCAGGGGATCGTTCTCCGCCCGAGTTCACCGTGGTAAAAGGACTCGTTACTACCACAGACAACCAAACAATTCGGCGTTTCAAATGGTTGGTTAGTTTTTGGTGAAGAAGTGGATCCTTTTGAAGTTAAGTTGGATAGTGAGCTCAAGGTTTCCAATCTTGAAGTCCACGTGTGCAAGGGAAGAAGTGACCAGCTTTACATCATAGCAAAAGATCCAACCGCAGCCGATTTGCAATGCACCAACACAAACATCTACTTATTGCCGGTGAAAGGAGCTGAGGTAAATTCAGCATAAAAGTTGGACGCCGATCTTAGTTATATTTAAGAGTCACACATTGGGTGGAGCTGGTTGTTTCCTCAGTGTTGTTTCTGAATGAAGCTCATCTGTTGCGTTTGGTGTCCACACCACCAGGTGGCATGCCCCACCATCCCCTACCAGGTCACCTGACTCTGCCATTACTCGAATACAGCTCCTAGACATTGAGTTGTAACAGGGATCACTTTTTATGAGTTTGATTCTCAACAAAGGTCTTGTAGACACGATACCAGTTGCCTCTGATTTTATGAGTGGTACTTAAGCTGCGTTGTTTATTTGGTTATGATTGACAAGAATGCGTAGTGCTGCTGTAGTGGAGATAGGAGCCAAATGGAGGACGTGTCAAGGGCCGGCCTAGATAGAGTCCTTGCCGGGATATTACAAAGGGACAGCGTTGGTTTCGAGGTGTATTATTTGAGCTGTAAGATTTAGACAGCCTCGTCCATTGCTTCAACCCAACTTTAATGCTGGGTGTTAGATTCTGGTGCGCCTGGTACCTAGTTAGTTATGTTGATTCGTTGATGATTCCTCGAGAGGAGGAATCCTCTGGTATTAAATAGACTTTTAGGCGTTCCTATCTCTGTCCGTGGCTGATCAACTGCAATGGAGCAACGAGATAAGAAGCACGATGGCTAATCTTTTCCGGTTTTGGCCCGCTGCCTTATCGGCACTGATCAGGTGCCGATTACGGGTCGATCCAATAGATCTGGTCGGGATCGTCCGACTCATGTCAATTAGGGATTGACTCGACTTTTCGGGGTTTCTGATATCCCACCTCTGATCGAGCAGCGTAGGCTTTTCTGATTCTGAGGGGATGTGCGCTAACCATCGGGGGTCTAAGTGGGTTTATGATCCGCAAATGGTACAAATCTACTTGAATCCATAGGTTTTTCATGTAGAGTTGCTTATGATTTAAGGTTTTACCCGCTTTGGTCTTCTTTCATTTAGTTAAATGCAAAGTATGAATGGTCTTTTACACATATAACACCAAAAACGCGGGATCACGAAAAAAACCAAACTCCAGATTTGGGCTTCTCAAAACCTCTTCCTCTCCTCTACACAAAACTATGCAAGATCTCACAGACGCCCTGTATTGCTTACGCCGTGGAAATCCGGACTCAGACTTCGAATAATTGAACCAGTTCTATTATTACACAAGGACTCTACTAACCCATCGCAAGCCTTTCAACAAGATCTTGGCTCTCCCGCTGATTCTTCACTACTTCCGCCGGATAAATAACACTGCTTAGTTCAAGCCATTTTACCGACGACGTTTCTTAAGTTCTCAAGGTGACTCTTCGAAATTCATGCAATCCCAGACGAAGGCCTCTAAACTCTTCTCAACGCGCGATGTTCTGTTAGATATCTCACATGCAACTTTCTCTGCACCTTAGCTGTCCTTTAACGGAGTTTTAACTTTCAAGACCTAGTCTTATAAGTCTTTTCCGCAACGCAAACATAGCAACTTAATCAATGAACGATCAAAAAAAAAAAAAATTCCTCAAATCCATAAACTTATTTATCCGATTGGATGTCCGTGTCTTTGAGGTGGTATCCACCTTGAACAATGGTTTTAGTATTTTTGTTATAAGGTAAAACGTAAAGATCAACCTCGAAACATAGTGGATTCACCTTAAAAGGAGTTACCCAAACGGTGGCACTTTCGTGGTCGAAACACGAATAGACCTTGTGGTTAAGCTGAAGCTTATTGTCATTATTGATATACCAACGGTCTTTCCTGTCTGTACTGATGAGAAGTTGGTATCCATGCAAGAATTCGTCGAGAGCGTCTTTGTTTTGCGTGATTAAAAGTTCGCCTTCAACCATGAACTCAGTAGGGGAATCCGACAGAGACTGCCAATATAAAACACGAGCTCTATTTTTTTCATTAAGGGTTTTGGAATCGAGCGGTATCATGGTGTTTTGAACATTTACAAAAAGGACCAATGGGTATTCGAATGAGGTAGGTTCCCTAGGGTTGAATCCACTTGTCGTAAAATAAGGCTGACTCTCCATAGGTTTGCCATTTTTCCTGTCAAAACGCAAGAGATAAATAGGGATCTCCACACAAGTCTTATCCACATATCTAACCTTTATCATGTTGTCTTCAGGGTTCTCACACATATAAAAAGGGTGACCTATAACCCTGTTGTCGTTATCGAAATAAAACAGGATACGTTCGTAGCCGTAACCAGAGCGTTGGCCGAGGTTATGGTGAGCATTCACCAACTCTCCTTTCGAGGTTCTAGCATACCTATTTTCGACGGTAATTTCGGTGGGATTTTCCTCTGGCTTACCCAATTGAAAATTGGTCACGTCAGACTCTCGGTCACTATCAATATCCTTGAGCGGCAAGAGATCGTCATTGAGTTTCGCAAAAAAACCCAACGGGTAGTCGGAATTTGCCAAGGCAGAAGAGGCAAAGAGGGAAACGAAGATCAATTGAGTGAGTTTCATGATGTTTTCTGATACTGTTGGAAAGAGGACCCACTGCCTCTTTTATAGGACTGCTAAGAAAAGTAAAGAGACCCATCAGAATGCCACATGATGCAAAATTGTTGGCCAGTCAGAACTTTCGTGTTGAAAGTAACCAACAGTATTTGGAATAATGGCTAGAATAATAGTAGTTTTTCTTAGACACAATTAAATGCATCGTACGCTTGATACCAAGAAATTTCTCTTGGCTGGTTTCCGCTTTCAGACAAGGTCGAGTGCTCAATTTTGATCACGACTACCAATGTGAGGCAAAAAGTCTCACCAAGTCATAGATCAAATCTCAATGTACATCACAGTCCCAAATCCCATGATTTATTTCATAAATCTTATCAGTCTCCTGAATCTTGTCAGTTTCATAAATCTCATGCCTCTATCAAAACTATTCACCTCTGCATTGAACCGGCCGTAGGTGCCTTAGTCAGTAGCTGCGATCATGCTGAACATGACTGGTGCATTCAGAATATGATGATTTAATGAACAAAGCCTGCATTATCTATATGATGATTCACTTGGCAAATCAGCCAATTGTATTCTCGAATAGAGGTTTAGTGCGTATGGAAGACGGGTCTTGTTCAAAGTCAAAAATCCCTCGTGCTGTTGCGCATTAACCTTAGCATCTGCATATAGAGGCACGCTAATGTCTTTTGACTTCAAAATTTTCTCAAGTATGGAGCAAAACTAATTGCTGTAGCCATATTGATATTATACTACTAAACTAAGGTTCTTCTGTTTCGATAATTCTGATGCGACTCCGCCATTCTTGCATAGGGTTGGCAAGGGGCTGTGCAAGCAGAATCACTAGTCAGAGTGTGAGCCCTGTTCTTGGCAGGCTCTCGATTCTAAAGCCCGGGATTGTGGGCAATAACAATAATACGGATTGTTATCATGTTCTGTATATAGCTCTTCCCTTTGGCCATGCATGTCCCTGCGGTATAAATAGTGGTCCTGCATGTTAACCGCAGATGTTAGACGAAGTGTCCTTACTTGCCAAATGATCTGTACAATAAGATGCAAGCCCACTTGCTTGAAAGGAGGGACTCATTATTTACAAAGTATTTAGGTACAAGTGAGAATAGCAAGATGTCTCCCCCGACCACACCCACCGAAGTAACCCACATGTAACTTTTTTTTGCATATCATTTATTGACTACAGCCTATAAATGCTGACCGAGAGGGTGTGTACTGATCTTCATTGCGATCTATATACCATACTGATAGTATGGTGGACTGCACACTAGGGTTAATCCGGGTTAATCCGTGGACGCCGGGGGCTTTGAGGTGGTCAACACTGAAAGGGACGTACCTTCTTTCGAAACCATGCACACCAATGACGTACAGTGCGAGTGATACGCCAAACCACACCATTCCAAAAACAAAACTCCCATGGCAAAACTTCCCGGGTATCTCTATCTTTGTGAGACCCTCGTCAAAATTCAGAGTCACGTCTAGGGCTCTGGTATTGTTTAGCAGTGTGTGTAGACTTCCAAGGTTCTATTGTAATTCCTAAAGTAGCGAGGACTGCGGCCATATTGGTGTGCGCGTCGCCTCGATAGGATGTGCATAGGAGCACTTGCTGTCCTCTCCACACGAATCTCGCATTGGGGGACCGTCAAAACTAGTGAAATCAGCCTCCAACTCCAACTCACCAATCTGCTGTGAATCCAAAAACTATTCAGATTGTGATCCAAGCTAGTGCGAATATTTTATTTACTTATTCATGATGATTTCTTCTATTCTCGTTTTTTAATGTAGATGTGATGGGGTCAACTTTCGTGGTGTGTTCCTGTCTGCAATATGTAAAGTTGCCGGCAAAGTGCGAATCTGTCAGCTTGGAAAAATCAAAGCATCTGGTATGATCCCCTTCCCTAACATTTTCTCGTAAACCTCAACTTGATAAAATTGTGACGTGAAGGCGAATGTCAGCTTCACCAGTCCGCTTATGATTTTAAGCTCATATAGTTGGTCACGTCATGGAATATCAATCTGAGCATTTCGTTTTTGCAGAAAACAATAAGATGAACCACGAACAAACCTTGTCAAATCCGCTTGTCATTACACATGGATTCAGACCGATGGTCAAGAAGGCTATGAAACTTGTTCAGTCATTAAACTCCGCTTATCTCCAGATATTGCACAGTAATGGCATCTCTATTATTCTCTTAAGGGGTTTTGAGTCTGATTGAGTTCGAATTGTTCAAGTATAGACTTCAAAATCCATTCTGTCAGTTAGGGTACATTAGCATGTTGCTATAGTGACACATTTTCATTGAATTTGCTTGCAACAAGATGCGTGAAACATTAACAGATTCAAGGACCCACGTTAACATTCATCTCTGAAACCCGGAATATGAATCCCGCAATATGCAGCTACTTCTGTGAATCTTTCACCTTATCAAACCAACTCCACAACTAATCAACATATGACATCCTTGAAATATATGCAAACATTTCTGATCACTGAAGCATTACTGAAACAAGTTAGTCTGGTCGTGAATATACGGTTATATGGGGTATCAATATATTTAGGCTTTGTACGGTTGTGGATTGACCGATGTCAAACTTAAAGCAGACAGTGGACGACTGAAATCGCAAGTTCTAGAGTAACATAAGCAAACAGGCCACTGCTTTAATCACCAGATGTAATTTTCTCTTTTATCATTTGCTATTACAAATAGCATTCATTGTATCAACCATTTCCTCTAGCGTCACTTCACAGCCCCACTTCCGGTAACACAAATAACCCATTAAAGAAGCCGTTGCTCTCGATGTAAAGGTCATACCAACACTACTCAAGGCGTTGAGAAATGACTAAATTGGAGGGCTCCGGAAAGGATCTGGTACCTAATATCAAAAAGGAGGAACTGGTTGTGGGATGACAGGATCAATACTTTTCCTAATACCACTATAATTCACACGTTAAACAATTGGGTATGTCTATTACCTAATTAGCTTTGTCCATTCGTTGATGATATCCAAAAAGGGGATCTAGGCTACTTCAATACTCTTCAAAAGGGGTGATCATAACCACTAGTTGCCCAGACTCCTGGTCCACAATCCCCGGTCTAATTCCAAAGCCAAGCCGTGGCCGACAGCTTATTGTCTAGTGGAGACTCAATTAATTGCACCAATGCAGGTGGTGCATATAGGAGTTGTACCAAGACTCGCCCATGTAAATGTCCACTAGCACCTATAGCCTGGTGGAAACCAATTATTTCCACTACAAAGTAAACTCTAGATTTCATGTTTATATATTTTTATTTCTTTCTGGAACTTTCCTTTAAATTCTCTAACCTACGGAAATTGTATCTTTCAAAACGAATATATGCAAGACCCTCCATATACCGTTGAGTGGAGTCTAGACGTGCAGTCTAATTCCAACGTCAAAAAACGTGCCTTGAATTCGGGCTATCTGTGTAATCAATAAATAAACACCAAGTACATCGTAAAATGCAAGTATTCGATGATGTTTCAAATATGTTGTTGGAACCACAATGAGACCCCATAGTCATTATTAGATTAGAGGGCCTTGCCTGTAAGACGTGGGAGTACATACGCAACGGCACTCACCCAACTACACATTCGCCGTTGATCCGAGCGAATCATCCTTCAGCTCATACATGCATGGCAAGGCATACCTCCTTGCACCAATCCGCCATTTTGTGCTGATTGGAATTTTCGAATTATGGGGCCGTTGTCTTTGAGGCTTTCCCCCTGCGTAGAATTCCACAAATTTGTACCTCACAAATCAATACGGAAAAGAAAAGGATACACACTAAAACCACTCTCCTAGAACATCGGCTATAGAGCCTGTGAAGAAGCTAATTTAGCAATTGAAAACACGTCTGAAATATGTTGGAGTCGGAGAGACAAGTACCCCTACCCTATCTTTTTGGAAGATATCACTAGCCATTAGGACTCGTCACATCTACTCACTCAAGAAGTAACCATCTCCACAACGCAGTTAAGTTTGGCTCATGGACTGAACCATTTTGCTCGGGTGTGAAATTATGTTCTCACTAAAATGTAGGGAGTTCACTGGAACCAGGCACACGTTCTATCAGATCTGGCACAGAAACCTCTTACATAGTAATCCCCAGCGTTTTCTCATCGGCCAAGAGGTAGATCTCGTAACAAGATTCAGAATACTCAGAGAGTAGTAATTACCCTCAAAATGCTGTCAGGGACTTCACATGAGAAGAAAGCATGATGCAAAACCCTCTTTTTCAAATTCAGCGGACCGGCGTTGCTTCAGGACCAAAGAACGTGTATCCAAAGGAAAATCCCACGCTGCTTTGAATGGGAGTGTTTCTAGTGCGAAGGTAATTGTCTTGGTGTGTGAACTCTGTGGGCCTGAGCAACTTGTTGCCCAAAACAAACAAACTGGTCATTTTTTGTCATCTACACCGGAGAGAGGCACGTATCTGTCACCGATTATAGCGACAAAGACCAATGGTAAGCTAGAAGATCCAGACTTATTAGATTCGGGAACAGTATGTTCACCAGACCAGGAACAGCTAAGTGTGTGACAGGAGACCCGGTTTTAGTCATAAGGGAAGAAATAGATATCGACATCAAAACAAAATTTCGGGGCAGTCATGTTAAAAGCTAAGAAACGGCCTTTGTAGCCAGTGATGACACAAAACGATCTCTTGTGACCCTCATTTCACCATCCAAATGCAAGCGGGTCCTAGAAATGTTAGGAGAAATAGTAGGGGTTCGGAAAGCCAAAGTTTCCCGGGATGGACGTGTCGTTAGTACAAGCGTAGCCGTCTTCAAAGGTTAACTCGAAGGGCCAACGACGTTCCGTAAGAAAGCAAATGTTCGAATGAAATTCCCTCGTCGAGATACCCATAGATTGGCATCAAGGTTTCATTGACTTTTTCAAAGAAGGCCCATGGTTTGAGGGACTCTGCGCAGACCGTTGCAGCGAGAAAAGAGGCGAGGACCAATTGTATCATGGTGGTTTATGATGATCACAGGGAACACACCGGTTTTTACACCAATGTGCAGGGCTTGAAAAGGTTTTCCAACAAAATTGGAGGCTTCACTTTGTCCCGAACATCTGAAAGATGTGAACAGCTCCAGATACATGCATGCTTCCTGCACACGCTGGGGTCAAGATCTTACACCTAGTTCAGCCCCTATCTGCTCGGAGTTGATCACGCTAGCCAGGAACTATACTCCCCCAAATCACCATCACTATGCACAAACTTCAATTCATCACATCTTCCAGAAAAAGCCGACGACACTCTCATTGTCCCCATTCTTGTTTTGATCAATATAGGCACAGTCACCGAGAAGACTTTTTTATCGACCAGGGTCACGCCAAAGAGTACGTGCATTAGGCTGCCAATAATCCAGACACCCGGGGACTTGTCATTGCCGCTCTGAATCTGTTTTATTACGTGTTACACATGTCACGTAATATCAGATTTGCTTGCTGCTGAAATGCAGTACATGTTGACGTTGAAGGTCAAATTGCCTTAGTGCGCACATGGCACATCTTTATACAGCAGCTACTAGACAAGTCCTAGACTTCCCAGTTGGTTAGGTGCAATGGAATAGTTGACACGTTGTCCAAAACTTGTGGTTATCAAGGAAGTGACTCACGTGTTGTTTCCGAGAAACATCCAAGTTATCTTGGTGAGACTGATCGATCTACTGAGTGCCTACAGTACACGTTAATCTGTCGCACAGAGGTGTGGAAGTCATCTACACCTGAAGGAACAAACCATCTTCAACACTAGACACCTCAAACACCAGTAAGTAACTCGCCAAGCATACACCATTCAATGGCACCACTTCCCGAATAGTGTTTTCTGGATCTTCATGATACGCCATCTAAATTTGGATTGGAAAGGCGTCTTGGGGTTAGGTATTGTTCATCATTTGGTGTGGCTTCCGGGATTCTATTGGGACTCTAGAAGTATACGGGCTTTATGGTGCGCGCCTTTACCCTGTGGTAAGAAAAAGGGAGTACGCTGAAGCGTCCGGTGCTCAACGTCTCGCATCAATGTGCCTATTAAGAAGACTCGAGAGTACCAAGATCAGAGCAGAAAGCTCTTTGGTTTGTTACTGGTCTAAGAATCGAGGATGGGTGTATATACATAGCCTGTCATTTAATTGGTTAGTCTCTCCTGTTCTTTTAAAAACTACTTCTATTCAACGTTGTGGTCTGTAGTTCTCAAGCGGAGGTCTGCGAATGTGCGAAAAACTACTAAAAAACTGTTTCTCCTGTAGTTGACTCCAAAAGAAACCTCACAACTAGCACATCCTGTTGCTATACATAGATATACACGTTTCAAAGGCTGCAAGTTCCAACTCTTGTAACTTTTCTAGTACAAGCGGCCTGCATGCTTCTCGCTTATACTTTCAGTGCCTTCTTGGAGCATGTGATCTTTCTTGACCACTTGCGCATTCACATGGGGAGAAAACTTGGACCTTCCCAGGTACTTCCGCATCCGGTTACACAACCTTGGATGAGCGGCTGATCTCGAGCAGATGTATTCGCAGTAGAAGCTTACGTAAAGGCTGCAAAAAGATTGCAGCACCACAATTTCACACATGGTCTCCCACTGCATTACTCACTGTGGCCCCAAGTGGCTTGACTAACGTTGATCGGACGGGAAACAGTATTTTCCACTTGGTATGGCCGCAACCGAAAGTCCTTCTCTCCCCTTTGTTGTCACTACTCAAGGTATTACTGACTGATTTATTGTGAACTCGAAGGGATCCGCAATGGAAAGTGGTACGCCCAAATGAACACATGCGAGTGAGCATTCAGAACATACGAGAGTAACATAACTGTAACCCGACATGGATTTAGGTGAAGCACCAGTTAACTCATGTATCAGTTTGAGAACCCCAAAGGATTGCAACGATTCAACCATTTTCCCAGCTTTCAACCGAACTGATTGAATTATAGAACATTTTGTATTAAAACCCCGGTTTCAAGGGGCTTGAAATATGAAATTGATTTGTTACCAAGTGTTTCGTAGTATCATGGATGCTTTTCAAGAGCTTGGCTGCTAGATCTACCAAGAGTAGCATAATAGGATTGAGTAGATCCGACGTTGCTCGAACAAGCAATAGTTTCGGGAGGTGTTAACCTCCTGCACACCAACCTCAGTGGCCTATCAAGTGCTTATCTTATAAACGATCATGACACATCCGCGAAAACAGAAGTCCTTTTGTCTATATAAGAACCCTCAAATCCTTTCTTGAGGAACCATCAACGAATGAAAGTTGCTAATTTAGCACTAGACGCTTAAGAATTTAACAATGGCTGTAAGAATACATCTCTCGTATACTTTACTGTTTTAAAATTGCAGGCAATTGTAGTTAAATCGGGGTAAACCACCACTTAAATAATTGGGTTTCACTAATTAGACTCTGGCAGACTTCACTGCCACTCTTTATTTTTGACTGAAGTCATGTACTGCTGTACTGGTGTATTATCTTCTACTACACTACAATATACCACTACAATACACTCAGCACAACACTATTTATAATGTTGCTTGGGTAATATTACCTGCTATGTGTTATCACGTAAAACAACTAATAATAGCACCGGCATGTATTAACACTATGTAATGAAAGCCCGCAAGTATCGTCGTCTTTCTCATGCCTAGACTATGAGTTCTTGGATTGTCGCTACCAATGACTGTAATCACTAGTGGGCTCCAGGTTGATTAGGTGTTTCACTCTCAACTGCTGTACTACTTTATACTCTCTACTCACTCTACTCTACCTTCATCACTGTTTCAAATCTGATATTTTGTACAAATTCATAATGTCATTCAGGAAATGTAATTAAGTAAAGTGCTACTGACCTGCTATCAAATTGGTATTCTGCTACCAGATTGAACAGTACTTAGACCATCTGTCATTGCTAACAAAACTGCACTGCTAATAGAAGTGTCTCATTACATCTCGATTTTTATTGGAGTCTCTCATCTCAATTTTTATTGGAGTGTCACTTGGTGTTTCGTCTTTACAGTTCAACGTGCACCAATAACCAAAGACTTCCATCACAAAAACACGGCGTTTTCTATTCAGCGTTGATAAACATGTTGCTGGCGCGTAATTGGGGTGACGGTATCAGAGAAGAATTAGGGCCACTTGACCTAGCAACAACTCTGAAGTCAACCCATGGGTTCGTGGTGCTCCTGAGGTACGGATGTTGGATGCGGATCGAATGATCAACGCGCACGCGCTCCAGTCACCTTTTTCATGGAATGGAGATGGTACAGGACAAACTATACAATCCCTTACAGCTTTCATGGAAGAAGTTTGCTCCGATTCTGTACTTCTCATAATCTGTTTCATGAATAATATTCCTAACAAAGGAGTTGCAGAAATTATTACTGCTGAAGTAGAGGTAAAGCATATCAAACCGGAAAACTTTGTATATGCAAACGCACCTGGCTTAAATGTTTTAAAAACTACCCTTGGAGCAATCTTATCTGCACTGGTGGATACTCATACAACGTCGTCGTGTTTCAGCTCTAAACTAATCGTAGGTATTTTGCTCAAGGACTGCTTATAATTGAGGCCTTTAGCTTTTTACATTCGAGTTTGGTTATTTGGGGGTGGACTTTAAGTTTGGGTTTGAGGTTCTTATTTTCGGGCCTGTTAGCATTAGCTTTTCGCGCTAACTCACTTATAATTGCGCGCTTTTCTGCTGAGAATATGCGTAAGTACGAATACCATCTACACCAATAATACTGCTAAAAATCCGAATTAACCACAACACAGACGAAATCTACAAGAACAATTATTCAGCACCACCTTATTTTCTCAATACAATCGTGCTCGTTTTCGTTTCCTATTGCACAGATATCGCCCACTTCATCAGATACAGCAGCGACCTGCATAGTACCGTGGACGGCCAGATAAGTCCTACTTTAGGCCAGGTCAACTTCGTCGTATCTCCATATATCACTACAGGTACTGAGCTTTGGCGGATCGCATAAATTAAACCCAAATCCGAGTAAACGAGAATATGTACACCGAATGTCGTATCATAACAGTTGATATACTTGATGATGTTTCATCCAGTTGTTGGATCAACCATGAGCACTTCGAAACACCTATAGCATGGCTGCAAGTTTGTCCACCACAGCCTCACCTTCCTATTCTAACGCTATCGAATCACTCGATTCATCGTGGGCTCTGTATGCATTTTAAGGTACTCTATTACAGCTGGCATGCAACGCTGATCTGACTTGACCAATAGCTTCGAAAGTTTTCTCTGAATCAGAGGTTCTGGCTAATACCAGATTTCAATCCCCCCATAACACAAACTTGTTTATATCTACATCTACAGACAGAACTTGCATGTACCAGTGACGGTGACCAATTTATATCACACCATCCAAGAGGAACTCTTTTAGGACTAGTTATCTGAATTCCTGGACGAACAGTTGTCTCTACTATATTCCCAGTTATCTGTACTACATTCCCAGAGACTAGTCAAACTCCACAAAAACGGAAAGTCCCGAATCTTGCCCAGGTAATCCTTCAACCCAGGCACTTGTCAATCTTTCAGAACACATCCATTTGCTCTGTACGGCAATACGAAGACCTCTACCTCGAATCAAGCTTCACTGGGCATGGAGGTAACGTTGCTTGTGTCCAACGCACTGGCAAGTTGAATACCACGCACGAGAAAAAAGGAAATTTCGAACCTGCATCTCACTATCCACATCCAAGCTGACTGGAGCCGTTGTAACCCAAAAGCAGCTGCCCATTGTGAAACCCGGCAAACCCTGGGTGGGTGGTTGCGGTGACGGCGTAATTGCCTATCAAAACAAACTCGACAGGGGGCTTTCCGTGAGACGAAACCCCAAAACCCCGACCCCCGTCGTTGTAAGTTGTGTCGGAGAGCTGCAAAAAGGTGGCTTTGATTTTGCAAAGAATGAAAATGGGTACCTGAGCCGAAACGGACAATTGGGCTGGATATCGTTTTTCTAGTTCCATTCACAGCAGACGCAGGCACAATTTCAGTAGCATATCCGAGAATAGGGTTGTAATCAGCCCCAGAGACAGGGTTTGCTTCAGCGCCAGGGTTTGCTTCAGCCTCAAGCACTGGTTTCCAACCAGATGCAGGCCCAATCGTCTCTTGCACGGCAGACCCGGCTGTACTGTCATGAACCAAAAAGTAGATTTCCCCGCTGAAACAACTTTCGCTTGATTCTATGAGAACATATCAGCTGCTGATTGGGATACCATAAGAAAAGAAACCATGGTTTTAGACCCGTCCTTCATCACTTCGCGCTTTCTTCAGCCACCATACCACATAGAGTCATCAGTCTACCCCCAGCTTCATTCCAAAATAAAACTTGTGATATGTGCAGTAAATACCTGACGGAATCCACTTTGCCAATTAGTGTTGGACCTCGAACTGAGTAGCTTTATTATTCCCGTGCCCGATACGAACTCAAAAATAGCACAATATCCCATTTGATGTTCCTTAATCGACTGCAACACGTCACGGACATTTAATCAAGGCAAAGAATCAATACCTAACTATTTTAAACAACTTACCGCAGATCATGGTTTCACTTATATGTGTTTAGCTCATTACTCGGGGGAGCTCATTACTCGGGGAGGGTTCATTACTTGGGGAGGGCTCAAGACACTTCAGATCTTGATTTGCTGGTTTGAAGATCGCAGAACAGCGATACCGGGCCAATTTGTCTATCCACTCACTCAGACTGCCATTTTTCCCCACTTGTAGCTGTTCCATCTATTGGACTTGTCATGGCTTAGAGGTCGTTCTCCGATTTGCGCGCCTGAGGAACGCATTGGCATTCCACAGGTAGTGCGACATCCAATCTATGGGGTCAACGCATGCTGCACATTTGCAGCCATTTGGCGCGCAACGCTATTGGAAGTGTTTCCGTGTTTTGCGTAGCGCGCGAACCAGGCGATCGGAAACCTGTTTTTCGCAGCCACGTGGCGTAACTGCGAACTCGCGCACCAGAAACCATATAAACCCTAGTTCTTTCCCAAATCTCTACCCATTCACCCTTTTCTGCCAAATTTCTGCCAAATTTCTGATCTTTTGGGCCATGGTTTTCACCATTCTCTAGCAGGCTTGGAGAATTTTTCGCTCCTAACAAATACATGTGCCAGGTGTTCACTTGCGTTTACAAAATATACCACCAGAGGCTTTTGTTGGATTACCTGTGATACTTAAGTTCTTTTAATTAGCTTAAGTCTTGACTTTATTCGTGGAGAAGAATCATAGTCTACTTATAGACCGGCACGTTTACGACCGCCTAGTTTGGTTAGCTACCACCAGACGGGCTTGGAACTGGGTAGAACAGCTAGGCTTGCTGCCTGACTCGGCGAACTTATTGCACAGGTGTATCTCCAGCCATATGCATAGTGCGCCAAAACATCGGCGGTTTAACGATAGGTATGTGAGAATAGTTGTCGATTCTTGTGCACGTCTTGTGCTCAACAGAAGTGCTCACTCGTTGATAGCTATGCCGAAGCAGATGTCGGATTTTTATGAGTAGCACGATTGTGTCAAAGGTAAGTCTAGGCAAGGCAGAATCGCCACCTCTTGTCTAGAGAATTCATCGTACATGTCCCAAGTGCGAGAAACAATCGCACGCCAGGTAAGCTTACAGTGAATTTGAGGAAAGCTTACAGTGAATTTGAGTGAGTGTATAGCTGCTACATGAGACAATGATCATTACACGATTGATTGAATGAAAGTTACAAACAGATGAAAACATCCCGACGGTCGGGCACAGCTCAAACCTTGCCAAACTGAAGCTTAATACTCGCCCGCCGGTGTCCCAAAGCATCCAAGCCCCAAACAATAGCAAAGAGTCAAGACGGCGGAAAAGTTTCTATTCAAAAATACATAAGTTCTGCCTTTGGGTGGGCTTAGCCACAAGTATGGCTTATTCCGGTGCTTTTTAGGAAAGCCTTTATTCTTATCTACTCTCCACAAGTTGATATCAGCTAATACAATAATATCAAGCACTTTGGGTGAACAAAATTGAAGAGAGGCCATCTTCTCTGTGTTCGGAAGACGCAATCTTTCAGTTTAAGATATTACGATGGGGTCTTAAGACGATTGTCCTTAAAAATGCTTAGGCTGGTTATGCCGAAGCTAGGAGGTTCTATGACGGGTTACAGTTCAAACCAAATGGAATCGACTGCAAAACGTTTGATGAAGCAAATGCAGCCCTGCTCTCTTTGCAAAACTTTCAGGGCCATCGATGAGGAGGCAGAGGCCGACGCCGAGAGTCAAATGGCCACATTCACAAGTAGAAAGCTGCCCAGAGAATGGAAGTCCATGACTGCGATGAAGACCTGTCATATGAATACCCTGAATGCCTCAGGGCCATCCTGAACAGGAAATGTTTGGCCACCCCACTTGCCGAGATTTCTAAACACTCAATGGCAGAGACTGGTCTTAGCCTTTATCAGGGTCACTACGGATACGCTTCTTCAAAAAGTCCTCCACCACAAAATACCCGGGTTCTGACAAGCCCCCAAATACCTAAAGCAATTCCACCTGGAAAGGCTTTTTTGAGGCACAACCAAGCGGTGCACGGGAGGGATTTGAACTGCTTCACCCCATCGCCACCTATGACCAAGAATCAATTCAAAGAAGACCCGGATCCGCCAATCACGATAACAAGACTTCCACCTTTGTTACCGACAGCCGTCTGAGTATCCTGATTATGGAACACAACCTTGACCAACACTTTCCGCAATGATTGTTGAAGCTTCGTGATAATCAATTATGAACCCAGAAAATGTCTTACATGACCTACTAAACATCTCAGTGGTTATACCGGCTACTTTCCACTTATTAAAGTTTAAAGCTACAGCTGTGAAGTATGTCTGCATGTGCCTAGTCATATCCAAGTCTTGACCAAATAAAGCTTCACTCATTAATGGTTAAAAGAATTTATGGATTCTGCCCTACATAGAGGCCGTCTCTCCTCAAACAACACAAGAACAATGAGAGATTCTCACCTAATCCTGGCTTTCCTCGTCGCTGCTACTATCGGTGCAAACAGTCTCTTCTTCTTCAACGTAAATGTTGAAGGCAGAATGACACCCTTAACTAGATACGGGTATGCGATATCGAGTACTTCGATATTCACAGGGGACCCCCCTCAAGTCACCTTGAACGATGGAGTGGCTAGCACCAAAATCGGTACCATCACGAAAACGTCGGCCTCCGGGGGTTGGCCAGCTATAGGTAAAGATTTGAGGTCTTTAACGTGGAATTGGGTAGAGGATATGAGGTCAAAAATCTTGAAATGTACGTGTGCAAGGAAAAAAATGGAAATGGTATATCGCACTAAAAAGCAGTCTTCACAGCTGAGTATCAATGCACGGAAACAGATGTCTAGTTGTTGCCTGCAGGAAGGATTCAATGTCAAGAGAAGCGGCACAATACCAGGAACTACCTGAATGAAACCCAATTATGTTTGAATGTGACAAAATACCATCGACCTAGTCGTAAGCATTCTTCATAATGTTGTATCTGAACAGCCTGTTTGGTTGTTTTGGCGTATACTTTTCAGAAAGCACGTTCTAATCGTCATCTCGGTAGATTTCGAAAACACTTGTCTCCACACTTCCTTTATCCAGCTCCAAGACCAGCGGTGTATGGCAAGGATACTTATCTTTATGAAATATGTTCCAAAAAACAGAATAGACCTACTAGTGGTTTCTTCAGTGCTCTCTTTATGAGTTGCACTTGAAGGAGGTGGTTATTCGTTTATGAGCCCAGAGAGTATGTTCATTCGTGGAGGTCGGAAAGAATTGATGACCAAATTCACTAACACTACTAAAAATCAGACTCACCTCCAAGACAAACAAAATTCCTGATTTATGTTTTTGTATACCCGTTCCCTATCCCAACAAAGTTTTCAGTTCCCTTATAGATATACTTTCATAGGTCAGAGGGATTGACGGCCTGCATAGTAGACCCTGTGAACAGCATGAACTTTGCTCCACCGGCTCAGCCTTGTCACACTAAAACTTTGGATAGTCTGAGTTTCTAATTTGGAAAACCACCAATACACAACACAATCAAGTACCGTATATGGCGACTTTACCGAATACAGGCTTTCACATTGTTCCATAGATGGTACTGGGTTCCCTACATTGTTCACAATGGGGACCGCAAAGGATGAGTGAGTCTGTAAATGAGTGAGTCTGTAAATGAGTGAGTCTGTAAGTCTAGATTGGATTCATTCAAGGCTTCAAAGCCGAATTGGGGTTTGGCATAAGGCAAGAAGTAAATATTCACCAAAACACGACTCCTCACGTAGTTCAGAAGTAGTAATCACGTGGACATATGTTCCAGGAAGCTTGCACGAGTAGAAACAATGGCCCCTAACTTCATATTGTTATCCAAATTCAAACCATTCCTTGTCATAGTAGGTCCAAAGAATCAACAGAAGCTTAAACCCTGCATCCCCGGGGTGGAGGTACTTTAGCAAGTAGCCGTCTTCAAAGGTAAATTCGGTGGGATCTACAGAGCGGTTTCCGTAAGACAACAACAGGCTTCCCCAATCCAAAAGCAGTATTGTTCGAGAGTGGCACTAAGGTGTCATGAACCTTTGCAAAGACCCATGGATTGACTGAGTCTGCACTCGCAGTGGCGGCACCCAACGGCCAAGTAGAAGTTCGCTATCTACCTATTACTAGCAGATATAATGTCATCGGAATAACCCCACTGATAACCTGTAAGTATTCCTGAAAACGTGCACACTTCATAGAACACTAGTCCTGTTTCCAAGAAGGGTTTGCCCTTTTCAACGGCAGATAAGAATTGCGGTTCAGTCAACATCTTTCAGCTTATGTTTTAGTATAGATTAATATACAGGGATATGTAAGTTGTACCTTACAAGACCAAAGTACAAGATAGGGTGTGAGGTGGGTGAAGAGTTTTCACCCACCAGTAACCTGCACATAGTACATCACTGGTCTGCATACAATGCATCTACGAAGTACCTTGACTCCGTACCTGCTAAGTACTCGTTGACACCTCTTTCAAGTAATTGAGCCCTTGAAATGCTAGGAATGCCCACTAAAAGACAATTAAGGAAGAGTAGAGCAAACTGCAATTAATGCTTATACATGCATGCACCCAACCCAAACGTCAAAGGTGTTGAACATATCGAGACCCTGTGTGTTTGAGTTACCGCATCTTGAGACTTTGTAGTGGATTGCGAATGAGCACCTTGCGCCCTTCAAAAACGTGACACCGACTACGCACACCTACGCAAGGTAGGGGAATGGACTGGCCAAAGGTGATTGATTAGCGGGGGCGTGAAATTCAGACCCAAGGTTTTCTTGACTTTTCTTTCCGGCCCTTTTAAAAGTATGACTGCATGCCGTGGAACCTGCGCACAGATACTACGCTTGCCCGACTTCTCGTGGGTACTAACTTAATTTGTAGCAGAACGTAAGTAGCCAACAAGAAAAACGCTTGATTAACTTTTGACATGAGCCCTTGGTAGATTCTTGACATACCCTACTTCTTATTCTTGAGAATATCTCTTGAATGGTAGCAAGTCACTAAGATTGAGCTATACTCTCAGATCTACCAGACTTTCATGGTGCAGCAAAAGTTCGGTTTGGATGTGTGGCCAGTCCTTTGTGCTGGATGAGTCTCTTATCGGTCCATGCTGGGGTTAGGTCTGGTAAAATTTGTCCGAAATAGTTCCACCGAGTAGCCTAATACTTTATTATTCGCGTGACCCAACCATAGCACCAGTGCTCAAGTCCAAGTCTAGCCATAAACAGCTAACTTTCCAAGTCCAGGAATGAGTAACAGCTTTGAATAACGTTATTTCATGGACAAAAAGGTATTTCAATATCCTCCCAGTCCACATCAAATGCCTTATGGTTGCTTGCAGTCAGAAAACATGAACAGCATTCCCACCACCCGGCAGTTCAGTATAATTAGGCACCTATTGTTGACAGCAGATCACCTCCTCACAGGAAAAGAAAAAGATCCAACGACAAAGCTAAAGTCACCCTTTGACTCAATGAACAAGACACGGTACCCTTTCCCACTCCGAAGACCCACACCAATCAGCACTTAAACACAACGGTTTTTATTTGAATGAGTTGAAGCCAAGCTTAAGATCGGCACATGTATATTGCTAATGAAGGACATGGACGGTGAAGTCTCAAACGACATGGTCGACATAGGGAAAGTTTAAGTAATCTGCAGTCGGTTTCAGACGCCTCCAGCTATTATTACTGCATGCTAATTTACATGTGAAGTACTGTGCCTTCAAACCAGAATTCAATGTAGCCTGAGTGAGGAAAGATGCACCAAAGAGACCCAACAATAGCTGTTGCAAGTGACAACAGAGTGTAGCCCTCAACAGCAAACATCTTCAAGTCACTCTCATGTATCCTTGCCGAACAGTTCTCCTTTTTCAAGTAAAAAACTCATTTGTAGCATTGTCTGGGCATACCCCACGGCTCCCCGGAGGTACGGATGTTTAACGCTCACCTTCACGCGAGCGACTTTTGCAGCCATTTGGCGCGCAACTGAGCCACTTTCAGACAATCTTCTAGTAACAAAGGCGCATCATGGGGACATGAGCTGACTTTCCGTGACATTTAGTCTTTGGAGCTAGTCTTAGTCTTGGACCTGGTCTTGGACCTGGTCTTGGACCTTTCTTTGGATCCTAGTCTAGTTGTGCCTGTTTACTCCACTACTGGCACAAATATTTAATCCAGCATCTACTCTCGGCACCGCTGATGTGAATTCCAACCATCGCTCTGGAGCTATCATATGCTGCTCAATTTCCACTTAAGCTTCTTCCTCAAACGCTGTCACATACGCCTTCGTGCGTACAACCCTGGCTGCTCAACTCGGTTCTTATCAACTGGTTTATACTCATAGTATCCATCAGGCATATGTACATCCTTCACGGGCAGCTTGTCTGTGAGTCGTAAGGCAAATGCATATTCCTACCTCCTGGCAATTGCCAGTTGCGATGAGGTCACGATCACGTTCTTGATCACACTTGTAGAGTTTACCACTTTGAATCTTCACCTCGTGACTGAATTCAAGGACATGCTCAGCACACCAACGCCAAATATGAATCTTTCTTGTGCAACCGGCGCCAACCCGTCGGGATTGAGGTTTTGGTCAAAGCCTAGCTTCTGACCCTTTTGAAGTCTACGGATTTTGCCTCCGGGTTCTCAACCGTAGACGCGTTATCTCAAACGTTTATTGAAATTTTGGTGGGCGGCGTAAACAGATCTTTGACTTTTGCAAAGACACCAGGGAAAGGTGGGGCATTCGTTTACCGACAATACCAGCAAAACGAGGCGAGAAGCAAGTTAGTAGATATCATATTTTGGAATAAATCTCGTTCACCTGGGAAAAGTGCTTGGCTTTATAGATATGTGGAAAAGGCCTGTACTGTTGGCCTACCCCAACACGCCCAACCAATTATAGTGTGCCTCATGGACATCATTTGCCTTCATGGAAAGGCGTAAGGATCGTGTACTCGTCCTGGTCATGCACACGACCTGTGTACGTACGCATGTCCTAGTTTTGGGATTTGGCCACTTTCCGATAAGTGCTGAACCACAGCCTAAAACCAGTCAAGATATATCCAGAGATTGTTCCAGTCAAACGGCTTTGCATCCTGCTATTGGTATAATCACGTTGGTAATTCACTTCTTAACACCCTTTGGATATCCACTGAACGCTATAATTTTCATGAAAGTGGCTTCTGGCTAAATTTTCGGTCAGGGTCTTTCACCGGTGCCGAATATGTGCGAACAATAGGCACAGAAATACTACTCAGTGACTGTGTTCAAGTATGAGATTGTTTACCGACAGAGTCTGCCAGAGCACCTTTCAAAAGAGGAAGGTGACAGGTAAGAGGTCTGAAAGTGTCGGGTAGGTGTGAAAGTGTCGGGTAGGTGTGAAAGTGCCAGGTAAGTCTGAAAGTGCCAGGTAGGTCTGAAAAGTACATATCACATTTTAAACCGCAAAGTATTTCCGACAAATTTGCAGTTCATGGTATTCTAAAATCAGTATGGCTGACCTTTTAGCCAGTCATTAACTTGCTTTAGGTCCAAAACACGTCCGTTATGCGAAGCATGCATTGAAGGCTATGCTCAGTGTAGCTAACTCGGCCTCCATACACTTAAGTTGCCCCGCCAAACAGCAGTTAGCTCAAGTTATGTGTAAACATTAGTATTAGACATGATTGAAATTAACACTTTTGGTGTTGAAAAAGACATCTGACCGGTTGGTAAACTTGCAAGCTTCAAGCGTAAACTTACCACACATATTCAGTGAAGGAAATAAGCATGCGCATATAATTAGGTGCGAATGAAGCACGCGTGGAGCGGGTGCACTGCTGGCAGGATTCTCACTATATCGCATTACACCTGTCCACTGCCAAGACTGAGACTACCACTTCATCAGGGAGAATAAAAGGTTCAATCTGATGGGGTGGAGGTGTTCAGATATGCATTTGTTGCTGTTGTAGATTTTATATATATTTGTATTTTTGGTGTACATGTATGGATTCCACTGGACGATACCTGGTGACCGCAGACGCATTTCATGTGCGAAACTGCAAACTGTATTCATAGTGCGACGTACACTCACTGGTATTAAATGCTTGTTTACGTTCAAAATTCAATTGGCTCTGTTCATTCGGCAGAGACTCACAAGAAGATAATCATGGGTTTAAAGACATAGGCCCTTTACAAAATCACAGATACACGTCGGCAGAGGCGTATATGCAGGGGCAATGTTCCTATGTTCAATATAACTACCCTTATGCCTTTAGATGCTGCAACCAAGAGATGTTTACTGAATGAAAAGACACGAATTGTCGTTTGTTCAAAGTCAATGAACGAAAACTTTAGGAGTCTCAGATGCCTAAAACAAGACCAACTACAGATCGTCCCATGTAACATCAATAACAGAAGAGTCTCCAGTATAGCGACCACTGGGCAAAGTATATAAATATCTTGGTCAGATGGCCTCTATCTCAATGGTTTAGTCTTCCACTCCAGATGCGCCTAGGTTGATATACAGTGGCAGTGCTCCAGAGTTCACTGCGAACAAGAAACTGTTGCGCGTTACAGAAAACCTTCGCATAAACTGGAACGGTAATGTTATTGGTCTTCAATAAATCTGATAAGTGATCAGTATTCACTTCAGTCATCTATTTCCTACCTGGATCTAACTATACTTGGAATTCCCTGATGCCCTGTTCCTTGTTGTTCTTTCATAAGACCGTCTCTTAAATATTCCATCGTGGCTGTGTAGCCATGTCAGTAGACACTGCATATACTGCTAACAGTCTCCCACGGTGCCATATGTTTCCATCTGCTAGTTTCCTTATGACCATGTAGGACTTAGCCAGATGTAATGTTGCTCTGCATGTTCAACAGCGCATCACCTAATCTAATGGCCCTGAAGCCATTGCTTTGGCCAAATTTCTCGGGGTGGCCGGCTGGCGATTGTTTCAACACTGACAACTTGGGGCCTGGATGGTAAGCACAGACGTCTTCGACTTGCGTTTTTTGGTGCAGTGCCGATACCCAATATTGGCTGACATGCTATGCGTAAATAATGCGACTCACAGAGTACTGAACGAGACATGGAAAACGAACAGACTATGGGTGCTTTTTCAACTATAATCAACTATAATGAGTCCAGCCCACTCTCGAAATAATGCTACTGTGATCCCAGTTTTCTCCTTGTCTCAGTTCTCCTTGTCTCAGTTCTCCTTGGTCTCAGTTCTCCTTGGTCTCAGTTCTCCTTGTCTCAGTTCTCCTTGTCTCAGTTAGACTCTTGTGTAGTCCCGGACCTATTTATGTTCGTTGTCAACACTCAAAGAGGAACAGACCATTTAACCATTCCCCAGTGGGTATTCCGTAAAGCCTCGCATCGCACAAGTGGCCTTATTCCCTCGGGGGACTCATTGTCTAGTCGAGACTACCCCTCCATGCAGGCATAAAATATTACTCGTCTCGTCTCATACTCGTCTCATCCTCCTGTATTAGAAGCTTAACTTTTACTACTGGATGGTGTTTATAGGACATGTTCCTCAAGGGAGTTGCCCTGGGTCCTAGAAAGCGGGTTTGTTTGCTCTGATGCCCTTTCCTGCCAGTAGATAAACCTCTAGAGTTATGCAAGCCGTCTATAGGGATATAGTTGAAAAGGCAGTTCTAGCACAGGCCAGGGGTTGGGCTCTCCACGTCAGATCAATCCGTGGGTCTCACTCGTCTTATTTGCGTTGGCCATCTTGGATCTAAACGGTGTAACTTCATCCTATTCATGATCTCCTCCCAGTGGTCTAGGATATCTGTATCAATGTTGCTGGCCTTGCTTTGTGGACTGAGTGCTCATTATCTACCTGGATATTTGTCTAGCAGCGAATTGATCCTGAACACGTCTCAGCGAATGTAGCAGGCATCAGGTAGAACTTTGGTGTTCTTGGCACCTTCAACCTTCCAACCGTTTCCATTGTGTCCAGTTTAACATGATGGTGGTCTAGAACACGATGGTGTGCAGACCATCAGTTTGCAAGAAGTAGAGTTCATGTCTAAAAGTGCAGTTTGCAAGAAGTAGAGTTCTCTAAGAGTGGTACAGTTTGTATTTGAAGAACCAAGAGCTGAAACAAAAGAAAAGGGACAACTCCCGCTACGCTCACTCAACACGGTTGATTACTCTAAACTGGCTCTATTTGGGTGTAGACTCTAGAATCCACTTAGTACTTCTCCCACTTCCACAAAGACTGGCCTGGGTTGACAAGCTCGTCGTCGTTGGTTTTGAAAGAAGCACCCTTTTCTTCACCTTGCGACACCAAAACATTCAACAAGTAAAGGAACTTGCTGTAGTCAGTGGGGTCCCAAGCGGCTTGTGCTTGCTTCAACACCTCCTCCTTGTCAATGACCTCCTTGACCGTCAACTTCACATCGTGGGACTCCTCGTATCTCTTGACCACCTGCTCTGGAGTAACCTTGCCAGACTCCACTCTCACGAGGTCTGGGAGCTTGTCATTGGCCCTGGAAGCCACGGAAACAATACTTCTGCCCACATCCTTCAAGTTGGTGAAGGAAAATGGAGTCTGTGGGGAGCCGAGGTAAGTCACCGACTTGGACTCCGTGTCGATGCCCACATGGCCAACAATTTCGTACAACCATGGACCTCCCGAGAAAAACGAGCTGACAATGTCAACCACTTTCACGCCAGCTTCCCTGACCTTCTGCGAGTGGGCGGTTTTGATACCAAGGAACCCAGGGAAAACGCTGTCTGCCTGAGCAATGTCACAGCCAAACTGCGATGGGATGTAGAGCTTGGGCTTCACCTGAGTGACCAACTCCTCAATTCCGGGAAGGTTGTCTGGGGTTGGGCCAACGAGCGACACAATGACGTCAACGCCCTTCAATTGCTTGACCAATTCGTCCTTGTTTCCGGTAATGTCTGCGGCAATGTACTTGACAGTGTCAGTAGACGTTTTGGCAGCGGGGTCGCGAGTGAGGGCCAAAACGGGGAAGTTAAACTTCTCCTTGAAGACTGGGCTCTCGAAAGCCTCAACGGTGGGGGCACCCAAAAAACCATTGAGTCCAATAACTGCAACTGATAACTTAGACATTTTTTATTTGATAGATTTGATTGATTTGATTGATTTGTTTGAAATGATTGTTGATTGAATGCTGATTGGAACCGTCCTAGCTGGGGAATTTATACCTGGTCTTATCCTAGCATTAGTAAGGATTTGTATACACGCTCTTATTAATGGCAGCCGCACGCCACAGTACGGGCCGCACGCCGCGCGGCGTGCGGCTCAGTGTGCGGCTCAGTGTGCGGCGCGCTGACTAAGTGCGGGCCTCATGCGCTTCGGTTGCGAGTTTGCTGCCAAAGGATCCGCTTTAATCAATCCCACATGCTTGCTTTAATCCGCATAGGTCCAATCCGGAATTTTCAGCAAAATCTTTTCAAGACGGTTCCAACATCACGACCATGCTGATGAAGATGGAATCACCCATTTGGTGGTGAATCTCGTGAGTACAATGGTGCTTGATGCTTACAACCAGTGGGGGAAGGCTTCCTTTTATATTTCGCTGGGAATCTCTACACAAACAGGAGGGCAGCCACAAACACAAGCGAGTCGTCCGAATCGGCTCATGTGAGAAACCTGAAACATTGTCATGCAGAGACTCTTAAACATTGCTTGAAACAATCAGAGTGCGGCCGCACCCTGGGCAAGGAGCTCCAAGAATTCGCACCTTGACGCTGCCTTAAACATACAATTTAAGAGCTATTTTGTATACGCATGTCTCACTGTCTCGGTAAACAAAGTGACGAAGAGGGAGGATGAGACGATTGGCTAAATAAGTCGCCCTTAAGCACTTGGAATTTGAAGCTTGGGTTTCTTTCTACTTCAACTTCCCACCAAGTTGCTCAGAGACTTGTCATGTTGCTGACTGTTATGTTGCTGACTGTTATGTTGCTAACGGTTTGTGCCGTGGCCTTAAAACGGAACAATGGCCATGGCAGCCGTCACGAAGCCAAAAGAAAAGGGCAGATTGAAACGTCCCAAACTAACAATAGGAAGGTCAAAAAACCTGGACATTTGCATGGTCTGGAAGGCTTCTCTGAACAAGAAGGTGAGGGCTTAAAGGGGAACGAAGGCTCATCCTCACTTGAGATCGAGAACAAGCTCCTGCCAGGCCGGGTTTTGAAGGGCTCAGAGGGTAAACAATGTGTGGCCTTCAGTATGGTCAACAAGAAACTGAATGGGCTGTTTTGGACTTCGTACTATGTTAGGTGAGAATAAGGCGAAGAACAATCCTAACCATAGGCACTTCACCTACGAGTAAAACGAGGGTTGTTCAATAAGATATTGTGCTTGATATATCTTACAAGGAAATTAGTCAAAGGAATCTTTGCCACCTGTTGCTGTTGGCCACAAGAAGTTCTCTTGGCACTGGCATGCACCCAGTGTATGAATTGACCCGTTGACTATTCGACGAAATTTACCTGGAAAAAGAAATACAAATGCGACCATATCGAGTCGGTGGAGTCATTTTAGACACCAGAACCAAAGACATTCAACGCCAGGAAAAAGGTCTATTTTCTTAACCGATGCTGGTACAATTCAACCCTGATATCATTCAAATACCCACGGGAATCCAGGAAGGTGGGCATTTTGACGACTTTAATGTATACGATGAAGTACCAAAGGACGAAGTGGAAAAGTATCGCCTGTTACGATGAATAGGAGCATCTCGTTAAATGTTGTTTGGGGAGACCTTTCCGCCAAAGGTATTTATGGTGGATGTTTGGAGAACTTGCACCAAGCTGCTTGTCCACCGGCCTTACGAGACACCCGATTCAAGAAATACCGGCCAAGTTTGGTCTCTTTTCCTTCAGGAATTGTGACACCGCATTTCTGCTTGCATATGGCATATGGCAGGCTTGCTTCTGCACAGCTCTGAGAGTCCCCACCATAAGCTGACTAGATGTATACTTTCCTGGAGTGTCTTTAGACTCCGCCAAAAAGTATGCAGTGACCCGCAGCAGAGATCGATTCATTTGCCAAATATTAAGCAGAGCTGCATAACCAAGGGCCTCAGCATTCTGAGGAAAGTATGGTTGTCATAATTCACTTGTGCACTGAAGATGGCAATTACTCTTGGGTCAGCTAGCATCTAATAATGCTCTTGCTAAACCAATCCACAGTCAACCACCCCTGAAAGTATCTCTAGATTTTTGTGTGGAATCCTCTGTGGAAGCATTTGTGTGAAGTCATACAAGAAAATTTGCTTTCCTGAGCCACCCATAACCATCCAGTATGAGTGACTCAATGAGCAGCTCTCAAAAACCATTCCGAAGCATCGCACACTTCTGAAGTATGTTCTATGGAAAAATTATCTGGATATCCATGAACATCTGGGGATCTGCGGAGGGGAGGTCCGTGGACAGGGCTGTCGATTTGCACGGTGAGGTGCATCATGGTGCGAGGGCTAGATGATGGCCGAGTCCAACCCCTTTGCTAAAGCAAGGAGTGAGTTGCTTGCGACTGACATCCGAACAGCGGAAGATATGCTGCGACCGTGTGTTTACAAGTCCCAAAGTATGCCACCTTCCTATTTAGGCTGCCATGTGGGCCTCCGCCTGAGGCTGTGGCTATAAAGCCAAGTGAATTTCCTGAAGTATAGAAGGCTTAACTCCTCCATCATTCGTCATGTACAGTGGAGTTACGTTGAAGAATTGAGGAGTTCCGTGTCGCGGCGGGGTCGCAATATGCAGATACCCGGTGGTGCTGCGCAACGGCGATCTTACTGTCCGCGAAAGGAGTCGGAGACCTGATCTAGTCATATGTCAGCACAGATGCATTCACTGCGGCACCTGCTGTGAGTCCCCTTCACGCTTGGCACTTTCGAGGTCCGGAAAAGAGATTCTTGTGGTTCCATACTGACAATGCTTTCGTCAAGGCATGTATGTATGCTGGAGTGATCTAGTCGATGAAGCCTGATCTGGTGTCATGGCTGATCCTTCCCGTAAGGAACAGTCAGGTCTGGACGTGTAGATCGGTCGATCATTCGCAACTAGCCTCCACTTGCCAGTCTGATAAGGTATCAAAGGTATATAAAGCCCTGGGGGCTTGGTCTTGACTCAGCAAAATGAAGCTTTCAATCTTGGTTCTTCTTGTTCAGTCTATTATCGCTGCTCCCACACTTAAAGGTGAGGATGCCAGTGCCCCTGGTGAGATCAGTGTTCCTGGAGATAACGCACCTGGAGCAAATGCACCCGGGGGGAATGCACTTGGAGATGGTGCACCCGGCGTTAGTGCTCCTGGAGATGGTGCAAGTGGTGAAGCTCCATGTAATGAAGATTCCGAGGAGAAAGCTCTCGACAAGAGTGCTCCCGGTGATAGTGCTCCTGGAGATTGTGCAAGTGGTGAAGCTCCATGTAATGCAGATTCCGAGAAAAAAGCTCCCGGCAAGAGTGCTCCGGCGGGTGACAGTGGTTCCGGTGACAGTCATTCCGGTCACAGCGCTCCTGGAGATGGTGCAAGTGGTGAAGCTCCAGGTAATGAAGATTCCGAGAAAAAAGCTCCCGGCAAGAGTGCTCCGGGTGACAGTGGTTCCGGTGACAGTGCTCCCGGTCACAGCGCTCCCGGTCACGGTGCTCCTGGAGATGGTGCAAGTGGTGAAGCTCCAGGTAATGAAGATTCCGAGAAAAAAGCTCCCGGCAAGAGTGCTCCGGGTGACAGTGGTTCCGGTGACAGTGCTCCCGGTCACAGCGCTCCCGGTCACGGTGCTCCTGGAGATGGTGCAAGTGGTGAAGCTCCAGGTAATGAGGATTCCGAGAAAAAAGCTCCCGGCAAGAGGGCTCCGGGTGACAGTGGTTCCGGTCACAGCGCTCCCGGCGACAGTGATTCCGGTCACAGCGCTCCCGGTCACGGTGCTCCTGGAGATGGTGCAAGTGGTGAAGCTCCATGCAATGAAGATTCCGAGAAAAAAGCTCCCGGCAAGAGTGCTCCCGGTGACAGTCATTCCGGTGACAGTCATTCCGGTGACAGTCATTCCGGTCACAGCGCTCCTGGAGATGGTGCAAGTGGTGAAGCTCCAGGTAATGAAGATTCCGAGAAAAAAGCTCCCGACAAGAGTGCTCCCGGTGACAGTGCTCCGGGTGACAGTGGTTCCGGTCACAGCGCTCCCGGCGACAGTGATTCCGGTCACAGCGCTCCCGGTCACGGTGCTCCTGGAGATGGTGCAAGTGGTGAAGCTCCAGGTAATGAAGATTCCGAGAAAAAAGCTCCCGGCAAGAGTGCTCCCGGTGACAGTGCTCCGGGTGACAGTGGTTCCGGTCACAGCGCTCCCGGCGACAGTGATTCCGGTCACAGCGCTCCCGGTCACGGTGCTCCTGGAGATGGTGCAAGTGGTGAAGCTCCAGGTAATGAAGATCCCGAGAAAAAAGCTCCCGGCAAGAGTGCTCCCGGTGACAGTGCTCCGGGTGACAGTGGTTCCGGTCACAGCGCCCCCGGCGACAGTGCTCCTGGAGATTGTGCAAGTGGTGAAGCTCCATGTAATGCAGATTCCGAGAAAAAAGCTCCCGGCAAGAGTGCTCCCGGTGACAGTGGTTCTGGTCACAGCGCTCCCGGTGACAGTGCTCCTGGAGATTGTGCAAGTGGTGAAGCTCCATGTAATGCAGATTCTGAGAAAAAAGCTCCCAGCAAGAGTGCTCCCGGTGACAGTGCACCCGGTGACAGTGCCCATGTCGATGCTGAGCATGGTGATGCCGAGGATGCGAGGGCCGATAAAGCTGGTCTCGGCCCCAACGCTGGCAGCCCCGAAGACAGTGACCCACCTTGCCAATAATTTAATTCCTCACACCAACCAGTTGGCAGAAATGAACGGCGTTAGCTTGGACAGTTTGAAGGTTCCAGGCACCTCGTCCACCGACAAGGAGAAACGAAAGGAGCAGAAGGCTTTGAAAGATGTCATGTTCAGTCTTGTGGGATACAGTGACTTGGCCATGAAGGGCTTGGAGTCTGTCATGAGAGCCACGGATACGCAAGAGGTGAGCGAGGTGCGGAGACCTTGGAAAGGCCCTTGAACAAGATTAAATTGATTGTTGATTGAATTTACGATGCTTATCATGTAGATGGTATGATTGGCCATCGGACCTTATTGACCCGAGCCAAGAACCCCACCACGAAAAGCCCGGGCCGAGGGGCGTTATGAAATTACAGCCTAGTGGCCACTGTACACGTCTTGGTGGGTGGCATCCACCTTGCTTGAGGTGGGCGTGCAGTCGTTGGCTTGCATGGGCCTAGTAAAAGATGGACTTTACATGTCTACACTGGACATTGGTGTAAATGATTTGAACCCGGCTGAACAAAATGTTTTCTGCTGACGGAAAAAAGCTGCTGACGGAAAAAAGCTGCTGACGGAAAAAAGCTGCTGACGGACCAGATTCTTCTTTTCTTGGCTCAAAGCAGTGACGGTCCAAAAGCTCCTTGCACCTAATACCAAGCATGCGCGGCCTTTATTCCATGCCCATTCACCACTGGAGATACGAAAAAGGCGGAGCTGACGTGAAACACGGCTGAAACCGCTTCATGCAGGAATGGCCCCACGTCCATTCGGATGCATTTGCGGGCGCTCTCTCCAGCACTGCCTAATAGGCGCAGCGCAGGTTCGTCTTGGGATTTGGCCTTATGAGAAAGTACAAGGTTCCTGCATTCAAAGGCTCCGCAGCTTCATCAAAATGGAACCGCTTCCCCAATGGTCGACGCTGAGTCATGTGACGAAACAGATTCAGACAATAATTGGTAAGTTACTCTACGCTGCTACTGTTCGTTTTGACATAAATTCATCGTTCTGAAACTAAGACACCTAGACCCCAGAAAGAAGCATCTAAAAGCAGCAAAGAAGGTATTAAGATACCTTAAACCTCAACATTAGGACTAATATATTGTCCTAGTCAAGACGTTAAATCACCGCCTATTCAGAGCCAGCTATGCATCCGAATCAAACCAAAGCCGTTCAGTTACAGGATACATGGTTATGTATGGGAATTCACTAGTTCTGTGGAAATCCGGGCAATCAATGGTTATGCGCGCGTGGTCCATCCGACAAGTCTGCTTTGGACAAGTCTGCTTTGGACAAGTTTGCTTTGGACAATTCTGCTTTGGACAATTCTGCTTTGGACAATTCTACTTTTGGATAAGTCTGCTTTGGACAATTCTGCTTTGGACAAGTCTGCTTTGGACAAGTCTGCTTTGGACAATACGGTACTGATTTATACACCCGGCTTTTCACGAGTTAGATTTCAGCCTGGCAAATATAAAATCCGCGGCAGCCTTTTTAAGGACCCTTGTCACGGAACGATTCGTCCCTTTGATCTAAGGATCTGAAGAAAGGCTCCCCAATGCCTCGTCCCAACCTAGATCTCCGGTCGGGACTACAATTCGAATGGGACAACACCTACTCCTACAAACGGAAAGGTCAGAACAATTACTGTCCCAACCCAACAAACGGGGCAGGGCAATGGCAAGTTTAATGGCAAAGCCAATGGGAAAGCTAATTTCAAAGGCAAGTCAGCCCTGAACAACCAGAACCAAAAGTCTCTGTCTTCCGAACCATCTCAGACAATTCAGCTCCAGCTGTCAACGGCATTTCCACCACCTGCCCAGTCCTCATTTACCATTGAATCAATATTTGATAACTGTTCGTGTAAGTTTCTTTTGGATACTGGAAGTTCATGCCACATTGTGAATGATCATCTCCTCTTGGAGTTTGTACCTGACATTACGACTATCTTTAGTACTACCAATAATGGCACCATGCGGAGTCATGGCTATGGAAAACTCCATCTTTGCCTTACCACCGAAAGGTAAGATATAAAATGGGCCCGAAAGGTAAGATATAAAATGGGCCCGAAAGGTAAGATATAAAATGGGCCCGAAAGGGAAGATATAAAATGGGCCCGAAAGGGAAGGTGTACAAGAAATGTGCCAGAAACCGAAGGTATTACAGAAGTTTCTTGAAAGGAAGATATAAATAACGGTTCCTAAATGGTCAGGCTATAAAACCGGTACAGCCATGTTTTCTCTATTCAATCATGTTAAGCAATGTCTATGGCTTCTTCCATTGGCCTTGGTGGCACTTCCCCCATTGGCCAATGCAATTCCATCAAACCTACCGGCCGTACGCAGTTTCGCCGGGAAGCACAAGGGATGGGATAGACTTTGATGTCCTACAGGAGACTCCATTGAAGAGGCTTCCATACACGAAAGGGCGGGCCTTGCAAAGCGGTGGTCCACCACGCTCGAGCTCCAGAACATGCACACGTTGGCTGTGATCTTTGTGGGCTCTAACAAGGAAAATGCAGGGTTTTAGTCGACACGGGCCCCGATTTGTGGTCATGGATAAGGATATAACTTGTGCTGTCCAGTCTGTAATAAAGGGGAGAGAGCAGATGCTCTGGAAAGCCCTGGACCACCAAGAGTGTTTGATTTTCCAATCGCACTGGTGCCGCTACGGGACTCGGGGCTGAAAAAATGAATGCTACAAAGAGGTGAAATGAATTTTTCACTCCGGAAAGCGACCCAAGTTCTGTCCAATCAACCCAAGTTCTGTCCAACCAACTCAAGTTCTGTCCAACCAACTCAAGTTCTGTCCAATACCCAAAACCCTGGGGTACTACAAATGCTTGCAATTGCTTGGGTTCTTTGATAGTTCCAGATCGCAGTCGTTCCAGAGGAGCGATTTGGACTCCGACTACACCCTGTATATGGGTAGCACTCACGCCAGTGGGTTTTGGCTCGGACACAATTGGCTTTCAGGTACTGAGGTCTTCACGCGTTTTGGCGTGGCCAACAAGATTCTGGCCAGTGAGGGAGTGTTGGGCATCGGCTTTGTTTTCGGACGGCGGACTATCTCGAAAGGCCACCGCTGAACAATAATTTTCCGGTGGAGCTCAAACGTCCGGGATCTTCACAGTCGTGTACGCTTTATACTTGAAGCAATACTCGCCGACGGGATCCTTTTTTTGGTGCTGTTGATCACAAGAAATACCGTGGCCAGTTGCAGACGGTCCCGTTTGGATGTGTTCATGAGTATCGGCTCCACGGAATGTACTTGGAGTCTGACGGACAAACGGTGGCATTTCCAAAGTGCCAAGCAGCGACGTGTTGGACTCGGGGTAACTGACCACTTGCCTAAATATGTGATATGGATTTGGCGTGGCTGATGCAGGGAAATACTCCTAGGAAACGTCTACAAAGTCGACTGTGGATATAGACTAGCAGCGGGCGACTTGGTGTTTAATTTCAGGCATAAAATCAAGTTCCCCAGAGCGACCTTGTGCTTGAAGCCGATGACTCTTGCTACTTGGGATGTCTACGAAAATAGTGAAGGCAATCTTCCAAGTGCCATTTTGGGACACAGCTTTATGCATATGTGGTGTATGATTTGGAGAGCATGTGGTCTCCATGGCCCAGGCAAGCACACGAAAGACGAAGACGTGGAGGTCACGAGCACTGTTCCTCGGGCCATCAAAGTTCCGGGTTACAAGTCCACTGCTTCCAAATGTTCATGGTGAGGTTTGGTGCCAGTATTTAAATACAAGCCATGACCCACCAGTCGTGAGGATGTGTGTGGATTATCGGCCTATGGCTGAGGGATCTCAGTTTTTAGTTTCATCTGGTCAAGTTCACACTCCAAGGGAACGAGGCACAGGATTGGGCTACAATTTGGTGAAGATCAATTCAGCCTTAGGACAAGCCAGACTTCTCTTGACAAATGTATCCAGTTGAACTGGAAATGACTGGTGGCTGCAGGTGCATTTGCTGGCGAGCATCTATCGACAGACGATTCGGACTCTATCAACAGACGAGATTCAAAGTGAATTCCACCAATGCGGTATAGAGGCGTCTATCAGTTCGTAGGGTTGGTGGTATTGATCTTGGGATGTTGGTGGCACTTCTCGGATATGTGAATCCTTGGTAAAGAGGGAGACTGATTCTATATGCCGAGTAAATCTGCACCAGCCTTTCCTTGCTGGGTGAAGTGCAGTGCAAAATATCATTTCACAGTGATTCTGAGAGCATTAGCAGACTAACTTTTCAGCACTAACTATTCAGCACAATATCAACTCTCATACTGGTGGAAGCGGGTCAGACTGCCTCTACTGTACGCTGAGTTCAGATATACTTCAACGGGTCTTCAGGTCTTTTCTGTCCACGGCTACTCCACACTCTTGGAGCATGATCACTGGGTAAGTTGTCTATTATCTTGGAGAAATGGGTGCAAAAAGATTGCAGCACCACAATTTCACACATGGTCTCCCACTGCATTACTCACTGTGGCCCTAAGTGGCTTGACTAACGTTGATCGGACGGGAAACAGTATTTTCCACTTGGTATGGCCGCAACCAAGGTCCAAAAAGGGTATGTTGACTAAACAAACACGAAATACGGTTTTACTCTAGTTTACCTGCATTCATTTCTCGTACATGCAGGACAATCACCCAGGTGTATAAAAAAGCGAGCCCCGTGAACTAGCTGTTAGGAAACGAATTCCTATTAGGATACTGAGATGCAAGGTATCCCGGTCGGGTAACTCTTGCATATAACGTGCATATGTTTCATGTTCGTGCAGGGTTGCATACACCCAGTGTATATAACAGCGAGGTTTTTCTCCCGCTGGATTAGCCAGGGAGTTCCTCGTCTATTCTAGGTTCAATACATACCATGATAAATTAAGGACGTAAGGAAGACGTCCATTATAAGAACAACAGCTTGGTGTCACTGTTGGATTCTAACACTAGCTAGGCAATCCCTCCGCTACCCAGGGTTATACCATGCTGAGGAAGTGAGGAGTCATTCATCATATTTTGATCGTCTGCGATATTCGGGACTTACACGGAATACACTGATACTGGTATCTACATAATGTACCTGGTTAGTATCTACATAATGTACCTGGTTAGTATCTACATAATGTACCTGGTTGGTATCTACATAATGTACCTGGTTGGTATCTACATAATGTACCTGGTTGGTATTCCCATGGTACCTCGAATAGGGAGCACTACGGGGTACTACGCTACAGGTAACAAACATGTACAAATTGCCCTTGAGATTCTACCACCCCGATGGCGTAACTTTAGAAATGGATAGTGATCAGTCACAGCACTTGGGTGCAGAATTCCAAGAAGATTGGGAACTCTGGAGTCCTCTTCTCTTTACACGTATTTTGTGGAATGACTTAGGGTAAACTGTCCTTAATGGGAAATCAAGGTCAGGGACTTTTTACTGATGCCTTCAATCTTTAAACCCCTTAAGTTTGGAAAGTATTGCACCAATGTCCTGATCATGGCCTCTCAGTGACTAAGTGGTATTTTACTTATCAAAGAGTGCACCAAAATGACATCAACCTGGAAGTATAGTGTCTACAAGAACAAGAAGCTCAAAACAATAGCATTCCTAAACTATTAACTAGCAGAGCAAGATGTGAAATGCTTGTTGCCAGTTACGTGAGCTTTCATCTCCTGCATACGTTTCTTAGTGGCTTCATCTAGCTGGATCAGGCTCTGGAAGATTCGAACCTTCGTTATAAGCACTCACTAGGCTGTCATGAGTCTCAATCCTTTCATTCTCAGGCTTTTGGGTGTCCATAATTGCATTGGGCCTCTTCACGGGGAAACCAGTTACTCTGTGATATTCTAAGAGGTAGATATCCGGACTTGTACAAGTTTGGTTGAAGGGGTGGCGAGTTATCACAGAATATTTTGATGAATCATCCTTCTGACACGTAAATAATTTCGGAGACAAAACTTTCATATCGGCACCAAATTCAAAGGCCTGTCCCAGATTAGGGCCGACCAGCATCACGTAACAATTAAACCCCAACGTGATCTTTTGGTCTCCGCGTAAAACGTAAGGTTGACCGCTTTCCACAATAATATTCACGGGGTAGGCAGGCTGGTTCCTCAAGACGAAAACGCTGGATTCGGGGATCCAGGGATGAGGTTCGAGGCTGAGCGCCACGTATTTGCCTCGGATCTTTGCAAAAAACGCCTTGGGGAGGGCGACAGACTCACCAATCTCAGGTGCATGCCGATCTTCCATAACAAGAGCATCGATTGGACCCGGTACCAGGGTGGCAGAAATGTCCTCAAATTGGGCTGCGTTGGACATGGTTGCGGAGGCAGTGGCTGCCCCAATGAAGGCAAAGGCTAAAAGAGATCCTTTCATGACTGGGAAATATTTTGGGTGGACATGGCGAGAAAACGGTGGCTATTTATAATACGCTTCGTTTTGCACATGAATCAGATATTCCATGAGCGAAATGCATATAATGACAGAGGGCACATTTTTCGGGAAAAGTTGTTCAAGAAGCCTTGGGCACCATCAAGCCGTTCCCAGTCTGCGACGCATGATACGTTTCTCTGTAAAGAGGCGCATGACTTCCTGGGTACTGGTCACGCAAGCTAAGAATTTTGTCAAGGTGTCATTTTTGAAAGCGGAAACTCTCCATTGTCATGCTTATACTTCGTGTCCGCATATGACTTCGGTTCTTCAGTCCTTATCTCGAGTCCTTCTTCACGTCGCTAGTGAAGTTTCGTGAATGGGGGTGAAGTTTCGTGAAGAGGTTAGTTTCAACCTATGTTTTAGTATATTCAAATATACAGGGAATGCAAGTTGTACCTTGCAGACCAAGTTCCTATGCTAGGTGCGAGGTGTTGAAAGCTGTCCACCCATTGTCCGACCTGCATACAGGCATGTACTGCATCCAACATATCTACGAAGTACCTTGACTCAGTACATGCCAGGTACACGTTGACAGAAGTTTCGTGAATGAGGGTGAAGTTTCGTGAATGAGGGTGAAGTTTCGTGAATGAGGGTGAAGTTTCGTGAATGAGGGTGAAGTTTCGTGAATGAGGGTGAAGCTTCGTGAATGAGGGTGAAGCTTCGTGCTCGAAGGGACACCATGGGTCCGCAATTCTTTCTGTAGGATGGTGTAGTAAGATTTGTCATTCATGTTGGTTTCTGGTGCGAGAGCTTCTGCATTCCAGTGAGCTACCCACGCGCAATTTGCGAATATTCATCTATCCCAGTCTGACTTGGGTAAAATAACCCTCTTGAAACAGAAGATGCCAATGTGGGTCTAGCCTTTGCCCACCTTACGTTACACTGAAGCAAAGAATATATTCTGGCTTGTACTGGTTGCGTAAGTAAGCGACAGTAGGAAGTATCACTTGACCATGGCGAAGGTACCAGACCTCTACGAAGCAGACGAGGGCTTACAAAGTGGAACATGAAAGTGGAACATGAAAGTGGAACATGAAAGTGGAACATGAAAGTGGAACATGAAAGTGGAACATGAAAGTGGAACATGCAAAGTGGAACATGCAAAGTGGAACATGAAAGTGGAATATGCAAAGTGGAACATGCAAAGTAAAACATGCAAAGTAGAACATACAAACTAGAACATGCAAACTAGAACATGCAAAGATATAAAATATCCCCCGTGATATGGTTCTTGACTAGGCGCTGTTTGAGTCATAGACGCAAGGAAGCCACCGTGTCCAAGCAATGGCCTGTTGTAGTGCTCCAGAACTATGCTGTCCATCATACGAAATTGACTCCGATTAATTGACTCCAGTCCTGTCTAGTAACATCTGGAGGTACTGCTGCTTGGGTGCGCTTGGGTGCGCTTGGGTGCGCTTGGGTGCCGCTTATATAGGTGATGTTTTCACTTGGGTGCGGCAGAAGTAGGTACGACGTTGCGCTCCATTGACTGTGCCTGCGCGATAATGCATGGGGTGTATGGTGCCTGCGGCCTGATGCATACAACTGCATATGTAATCACTGTCAGGCCCTACCAGTCACTTAGGTGACACTGCTCAGGGTCTGGGCCCTGGTACCGGTCCAAATGGGTACAGCAGTTTTTAGTAATCCGTCACGGCACCAAACTATAAATATTCCAGCGCACCAAATTATAAATATTCCAGCGCACCAAATTATAAATATTCCAGCGCACCAAACTATAAATATTCCAGCGCACCAAACTATAATTATCCCAGCATAGTCATTGCCGTATAGCACTCTTGATATACAAAGTATGCAAAAGACCCTTAACACCAGGAAACAATTTGACAAGACCACTGGTCTTCTGACTGTATTCTTGAGAATCGGGCACACTTCTCCGGTGCCTCTGGAGAGAATGGCTGCTGGTGGGAAACATGTGATCTCTTAAACATATTTATCTTTTTCAGAGCCAAAAACAACGTTAGGTTTAGAGGCATCAGATTCAGACACAACAGAGGCACCAGATTCAGACACAACAGAGGCATCAGGTTCAGACACTTCAGACACAACAATGCGGTCCACGGGGCTATGTGCAGTACCGCCTCTGATGGCCGAACCAGTCCTTCTGTCGTAAGGCAAAAGGTAGATTTGCACCGCAAAACAAAGGTCCTTCGCTTGGGGCGTAGGATGGCGGCCGATCCAGTTCATCGTTTCCGGGGGATACCCCACGCACGAGTAGAAGTCCGCATTCCGAACCCTCATGTCCGGATCCAAGTCCAAAGGCGTCTGGGCCACCGTGGGTCCAAAGGCAAACGTATTCTGGAAGAACCCCACGTACCCCGCGGTGTATCTGTCGTCGGTAAAGGCGTAATTTTCTTTCAAGAAGAATTCAATGGGTGGGGCGGGAGTGGTCCTGTAGGAAAGCACACTGATGAGGTCCATGCCAGAGCCCAAGGGGTCCATAACGTCGCCGGAAAGCGGAACAAAGGTGGCGTTGATTTTGGCAAAGAACACCAAGGGGGCCTTGAGTACTTGGGTCCATGCAGTACCGGCAATAAGAGAGACGACGATCACGTGGCTTGGTTTCATGGAGAGTGATTTGTGAGGGTAGAAAATGCCGTTGGCCCCTTTATAGGGCAAGAACGCGTTTAGACCGACAAGAACGCGTTTAGACCAATCAGGTGCCGAATCAGCCGTTTTGTTGACGAATCAGCCGTTTTCTTGAATCAGCCGTTTTGTTGACAAATAAGCCGTTGTGCAGGTGACCCATTGCCTCCCAGCGTATGCGGAAGAACATGTGGACATACAGAACCGCCTGATCCATGCATACGTCCTGCACCGCAGCGACAAGTTTCTCTTTCAGGAAGTTTAGCCCAGTCTGGGGTGGTCCAACGTCGGCGCAATCTCCTTCATGGACTAGTCCATCGAAACTTACCAGATCAATGAGTCTTCTGCCTTTTCTGCACAGTTTTTGTAGCATCCCTACGGTTGACTCAGATCCAAGCTTATGGTTTGTCCAGGTGCAGTACGCAAGAAGCGATCCATCAATCCATCAATCCATCAATCCACCAATCCATCAATGATAATGGTGTATGATTTGTTCTGAGGAGAAACCCACGCTAAATAGCTTCTCGCTGGTTAAAACAACTTGGAACGTCAAAACCGACCAATGACAAAGAGGCCTTGGAAAAGACTCCCCCTACTAAGACAAAGACCCCAAACACCAAAGCGTCTTGCAATTTTACATAACCGTGCCAACTATGGAGCGAAGTGTTAGATTCTTGAGTAACGTTTAGTACTTTCTAGTTCAGTACTTTCTAGTTCAGTACTTTCTAGTTCAGTACTTTCTAGTTCAGTGTATTTGTTGATGGTTCCTCCAGGAGACGAATCAGGGTTACTATATCGACTTCAGGGCGGTTCTTATCCGGTCGTGATTTTCTCACCAACAATGGCTGACGAGATACGACCCCAGAGAGCCTATCTTTCCGGTTTGGGCCACTGATATCGCCACTGATAAGCCCAGGGTCCGTAGATCCGGTGTTGATCGGACGATTCTTCTCAATATGAAGATGTGACGCCCACAGGGTGTGACCTTTGCCTTGGTCGAGCAGCAGCGCTTTTTCTTATTCTGATGAGTAGTGCGCTAACCATCGGGGGTCTGGTGCGATTATGCACCTGATGGAATAACATCCAATGAAACACCCGACGATTCCCCTGACATTCATGGTGTTCAAATCAAAGAGAACATACAGAGAACATACACCTAGGAACATACCTAGGAACATACCTAGGAACATATACCTAAATACTCAGAGGCCAGTGGGTGAGATGCCGAGCTCAGTATCTGGTATGAGTGGTGCAGGCGTCTAAACGGACCCGCTTTTGTGTGCTTGATTCTTGACTGTAGCACTGTCTAGATCCTCCTTTTGGGATATACTTTTGCCGTCAACGCTGGTTGCAACCGTGCATGTTGCAACCGTGCTTAGATGCAGTCCGGCACTCGAACCCATCCGAGCTGTATTTGGTACTGGCCATAAGTAGAGGATTGTGGGGTGTCTGATCAATGGGAAAGGCTTTGGATGGATGAGAAGTGCTCCCGCAAAATCACACGTACCACCCCAAGGTACGGCCAGGAGAGGTATATTCCAAGCCAAGAGCACAGCCATGGAGAAGTTTGTAACACAAGCCAAGAGCACAGCCAAGGAGAAGTAAGCAAGAACGCTTATGCGGTATCGTGAACAGTCACTTTGAGATTTGCCCAGTATTGCATGGTGTGTTGACCAAGGGCCGTACACTTAAGAGTGCGTTGGAGCAGAATATTTTGATGAGTCGGGTGTTGGATGGAAGGTTCCAGCAAGCATGAGGTGGCCTTTGTCAGGGTGGCCTTTGTCAGAGGTGGCAGATGCCACTACTGAGACCGCCCAGGGCTCGTAACCGGTGGAAATCTCCGCCAATTCACTGCTTCTTGTCTGTGGAGCAGCCGTGGCCTAGCCTTGCACATCCAGAAGTAGGTACGATAGGACTGGGTCACCCACTTTTTTTTCTTGATCATTCATTGACTACTGTATGCCAAACATGCATGAGTGACATACTACCCAGTTTCCAAGTGTTGTGGCCGGCCTAACGAGGTGGTATCAGGTCATGTATTAGCTCCTTTTCGTCCGAGTTACATCTTACGTACTAGGTCAAGCCTCCAGTCCACCCCACCCCAGCACTCATTCCTGAGGTTATGTCGTAGAGGCAGGCCTGGAACGATTCGAAGTTGGTGTACTGTTATTCAGTATGCCCTTGGTAGACTTGTGGCTGATTTGAGCAGATTGTAAGCTCAAGGCTTGGACCAAAGTCATAATTGGTATGGCTTTGATAAGCATTGAGCCGAAGCTACCATGTGTTGGATTATGGCTGAACGCCTCTAAGTCAGAATCCATGCTAGAAGTGATTTAAAGATTTGGTTTATAAGCGTATATGGTGATTGATCTGGGATAGAAGTTCTCAGTGATGCACTTGATTTAATTTATTTTATTTACTCCTAAGTAGACGACTTAGAGTGAACATGGTATGTAAGTGGTAGAGCCTTGTTACGATCCATTGCGATTTCCAATGTTCGTAGATTTAAAATATTAACAACATACCGCGAAGGAAGTGAGGAGCGGTTCTGAGGAATGGTAGCCATCACTTCGGAGGGTTGTGGGGGCCGGTCGTGCGTGGCCCAAAGTGGTGGAGATGGATGGATGGATGGAGATGGAGTGGAGTTGGTGAATGGAGTATTTGACCGGTCAGATGGATGTCAGTCAGAGAAGTTGGTTTCACCTCACCCACAGTTCCTTTTCACATACCTTTCCTTAGTACAGACTTGGCTGCTGGTGTCAAGATAACACATATAGGGTCAAATCCACGTCACCAAGGTTGATGGCATGGCGATGGCTTTACTCCAAAACTATGGCAGTGGCTCTGGATCCTGCGAAGTGCCTCGTTTACTACGCACCAAGATGGCGTGTTTCTAGACGTCAAAATAGAAGCTTTGTAGAACACCCAAGCTCCGCACGGGCCTAGGTCTACGTTCAGATTTGCTGCGGGCTGGGTACTGGTCTGGTGTTGGAGCTTGGGCATTACACGCACTATGGGTCCCGCACGACCCAGCGTTATTATCAGAGCTGGCACTGTTTCTCAGCCTCGTGGCACCCGCATCCGCATGCCCACCCTGGTGCCTGCCAAGTGCATATCCTACCTGCAGTTAGAGAGGGCCTCAGCAGGGCCGTTTTTATGGAACCAAATTTCGTTCATCAAATTTCTTTTGTAAATCGGCAATGTTGAATACCCATTACTACCAAGCTCACCACCTAGTTATTTATTTCTTTTTGCCCTAGTTCAGTGACCATTCAGAGTATTAGTAGTGGTAGTGGTAGTGGTAGTGGTAGTGGTAGTGGTAGTGGTAGTGGTAGTGGTAGTGGTAGTGGTAGTGGTAGTGGTAGTGGTAGTAGTTAGTAGTTAGTAGTTAGTAGTGGTAGTGTTAGTGGTTAATAGTTTTAGTAGTTAGTAGTGTTAGTAGTGGTAGTGTTAGTAGTTAGTAGTTAGTATTTAGTAGTTAGTAGTTAGTAGTTGTTGCGCGTTACAGAAAACCTTCGCATAAACTGGAACGGTAATGTTTTTGGTCTTCAATAAATCTGATCAGTGTGGATCTTCAGTATTCACTTCAGTCATCTTATTTCCTACCTGTATCTAACTATACTTGGAACTCCCTGATGACCTGTTCCTTGGTGTTGCTCCTCAAACCAGAGCGGAACTCCTCAATATGTGCCCTTTCGATCTCTCACTTACCCCCGATATGCATAATTAGCGGGTAGCAACAGTGTCGCCTGATCTCCTTCAGCCCACTTTCATCTGCACGTTTTACGCCTGAATCGTGATCCTTGGTCCACTTATGATCAGGCCTGCATGCAACTTGTGTCACCTGTTCAACCCGTCTCACATGTTCAACAGTAGTTAGTAGTTAGTAGTTAGTAGTTAGTAGTTAGTAGTTAGTAGTTAGTAGTTAGTAGTTAGTAGTTAGTAGTTAGTAGTTAGTAATTAATAGTGTTAGTGATGGCTTTTAGTTCTATAAAGTATTAGCAGCTAGTAAGTGTACTGTGTAGGGCAGTCTGTCTCCTCTTGCATAGAATTGCAATCCTGATGGTCTACAGTCGGTCTACAATCTATCTATGCTTCTCTGCAGTCAACAGTCTACGTTTCAGTGTCTATTTTGGGCTTTCAACTGCTGACTACATGTACAAAAGTACAATTCTGCATTAAGCTAAGGAAATACGCCTAAAGCCGTACACCAGCAAGACCTCTCCGAGTTATGCACAAGGAAAAAGCTTGTGGTGGGGCTGGAATGGGCTGGGACTGCACACACGCCTGGGCCGTTTGCCTTGGTTGCAAAGGCTCCGTTTGTCAAGGCCGACTTCGCAAGAGGATCTTGCAATTTTTGGGCTAGAGCCTAAATGAAAGGTACAATGTCTAGTGAGTGGTGGATGATGGATTAGGTTCAGTGTACTGGATATCACCAGAAGTACTAACCACGTGACATGAAATGGTCAGGCACTCACTACATTTGTAGAGGAGCTCGGCCGTGGGCCGGCTTGAGCCACCGCGTAGCAAACGGTCTGCAAAGCTTAAACCACCTTAGTTTCTGGGCCAGCAGAGGCAAGGTGCAGGACGCTGGGCGTTATGTGCAGGCGTCATGGAGGGCAGAACATTCGCCGTTTTGGCAGAACACTTGGCCATGGTCAGCCGCTCGACTTGCCAAAAAAAGCTGCAGAATCTCCCAGGGACGAGTCGAACGTCCGATCTCAAGATATCAATGTTCCATTACAGTCTTGTGCCTTAACCAGCTTGGCCACCGGGAGTTTATTGAAATACACTGAAAATCTCCGGCTGTTGCCAGTCAAGTGCTACCATCTAGTATCACTCGTTTGAGTCTACCGGTCCCAGACCGTCCCAAATATTCCATCATAGTATGTCCAGGCAGTGGGACCATCTCCGGCTACATGCCTTCAAAATATAAATGGAGCTTTGACTGAAAGAATAAGCGTAAGCCAATGGCATACCACTTGGACCACACTTGGACCACAATTAGTTGACATGCACTCAATGAGGTGAGCAACTACACCTACAATCAGAACCTCAATAATTCATCCAACGATGTCAGTAGTATTTGTTAGTAGTTTTGTTGGTAGTATTTGTTGGAGGAATTTTTAGTAGTATTTGTTAGTAGTATTTGTTAGTAGTATTAGTAGTATTTGTTAGTTGTATTTGTTAGTCAGTAATGGTAATAGTGATGATCCAAGAATCGTTCATCAACACTGTTTCAGTATCAGATTTCAGTATCAGAGTTTCAGCTTATTTTATTTACGCTACCTCCGTTACCGTTAGTTCTCGCGTACACCTGGCTAGTCTTTATTCACTGATGTTCCTCGTTTGTTAGTAGTAGTAATCGAAGTAATCGAATTGTAATACTAGTAGCAAAGGAAGTATAATGGCAGTACATGGTAGTAGTAATAGTGGTAATAGTGGTAATAGTGGTAATAGTGGTAATAGTGGTAATAGCTTGGCAGTTAGTAGGACCCCGCGCTGTGTGCAGGACGGTCGTTTCCGGCCGCCCGAACCATTCTTCCCCATAGCTCATGTAATAATCATAATTATCATTCATTAAACTCCATTATCCTAACATTGTCAATTATTAAGTATCTTTTAATGAAAGTATTTTTTAGTGAAAGTATCTTTTAATCAAAGTATCTTTTAATCAAAGTATCACTACTTTGGGAGACTTCTTGATAACTGTTTCATACTGTTTATTGCTTTGCTTCCGGTAATTGAATCACAACCTGCAGTGCACAGAGAGGTGGCTACACTTGGTCGGATCAAAGAGCACGTGACTGGCACGTGACCTGCATCCAGTTCCAGAATGCTTGCAAGACCCTAACACACTAGTTCAGCGACGACCAGAGCGTCTTCCCACCTCTCGATATACGCCTACCTCTCGATACCCCTCATTTTCTCTGATCCGCCTCTGGTTTGCGTGGTGGTAGCTGCTGAAGAGTGTCTTGCATAGAGTCCTAGCACCCATACTGGTGCCTAAACAAGATTTTGAACGTTATGTGGGAAACTTAAGACTTGTCAAAGAAAGAACGAATTTCCCGGCTGCTGAGTTTATATTCGGATTAAGATGTTCATGTAGCCATATTTTTCTTCTTTTTCTCTACTGCCCAATTTCATGAATTGAAACATCGGCTTCCTGTAGCACGTCTTGCCCAATATATAGCTACTCTGTGGTCATTGTGGTAATGATTTGGCTCCGAGGTGCATATTAGGGGCATTGTGTGCAGGACACCACCCAAAAGATGAATATATTACACAGGCCGCCTGGAATTTGGCATCCTAGCGTTTATCCGAGTTTCGTCGACTCATAGCTTAATGCCACCGCCGACATTAACATCCAAAACCCAGTGCCTGCAGCTACTACAGCGCTACCATCTCTTTGAGGTAGTATGAAACAAATTCTAGTAGTATTAACTTTAAAAAACAATCATTTATTCAATGATTTATCAAAAACAAAACTTTGCATTATTGGAGTCAACATTAGTCGAAATGGATTGGAGAATCTTCATACAATACTATGAGGAGTCGAAATCAGTCCGTGATTACAACAACAAAGCAGCGAAGCCGAGGATACAGGCACCCACGGCATTCTGAGAAGCGCCATTGGCAAACGAAGAAAATCCGGGAATGGTGATGCTGCTGGTACGAGTCTCAGTGGTGTTCTGCTCGGCGCTGCTGCTGAACCGTGGCTTGGGGGCATTTGTCACCAGGGTTTGCTTTGAGGAATCGGATGGCTGGGTTGCCTTGGTAGCATTAGTTGGGCTGGGACCGTTGGAAGTTTTGATTGCCTGGAGAGATTCCTCGCTTGGCGTGTTGTTTGTCTTGGCTGGCTCGTGGTGGCCCTCTGCTGTCTCGGCACCGTGGTTGGCAGTTTCTTCGGCGTGGGCAGTTTCTTCGGCGTGGGCGGTCTCTTCGGCGTGGTTGGTCTCTTCGGCGTGCTCAGGTGCACCAGTCTCAACGGCATGACCAGCTGGGACGTTTTCGGTGGTAGTCTCGGGAACAATGCAAACTCCAGTGACGGTCAAGGTGGTGGCGCTGGTGACAGTCACGGTCGATGGGTGGCAAGCCTCGTCACACTTTGTGATGGTCAAAGTGGTCTCGTATGGGCAGTAGGTGGTGTAGTCAGTGTAAGTGTTCCACACGGTGACAGGAGAACCGGCCTCGCACTTGGTGCAGATGGTGGAAGTCGAGGTGGTGTTTCTGGTAAGAGTGGTGGCGTTCCACTTGGGTTCGTGACTGATCATTTTTTGAGCATTAGACTCAGGCACGGTTGTGGAAGCAGATACGTTGGCAGACACGATTGGGACCGAGGTCTCTGGCACATCGGTGACGGCAGTGTGAGATTCTGGAACCTCAGTAGCGGCAGTGTGAGATTCTGGAACCTCAGTAGCGGCAGCGTGAGAAGATTCTGGAACCTCAGTAGCGACAGTGTTAGGAGATTCAGGAACCTCAGTAGCGACAGTGTTAGGAGATTCAGGAACCTCAGTAGCGACAGTATTAGGAGATTCAGGAACCTCAGTAGCGACAGTGTGAGATTCTGGAACCTCAGTAGCGACAGTGTGAGATTCTGGAACCTCAGTAGCGGCAGCGTGAGAAGATTCTGGAACTTCAGTAGCGGCAGCGTGAGATTCTGGAACCTCAGTAGCGACAGTGTTAGGAGATTCAGGAACCTCAGTAGCGACAGTGTTAGGAGATTCAGGAACTTCAGTAGCGACAGTATTAGGAGATTCAGGAACCTCAGTAGCGACAGTGTGAGATTCAGGAACCTCAGTAGCGACAGTGTGAGATTCTGGAACTTCAGTAGCGACAGTGTTAGGAGATTCTGGAACCTCAGTAACAGGCTCAGCAGTTTCTGGCTTAGCAGGACCAACTGGAGTGGTAGTTTCTGACTCAGGAGTCTCAGGATGTTGGTCGTAGTCAACAGGACATTCGGAATCAGTGGCATCGGAATCAGTGGCATCACCAGTGGCATCACCGGTGGCATCACCAGTGGCATCACCAGTGGCATCGGTATGATCCTTCGAAGCTATATCAGGGGCAGTAGTAGGAGGAATAGTAGTAGGAGTGGTAACGGAAGTTTCCTTCGGTTCATTGCTCGTCACCCTAAGAGCCACCCTCCGACAAGCCGTCGGGTCCTGGTCGCGAGGGTAAAGTTTCGAAATCACGTACATCGTCTTGTCCGAAGGCTTAGGGCATGCGATGGCATGAGCATCCGTGATTACGCCAGTGCCATCCAAGTTAAGCTCAAGGCCCGTGATAGCCGCACCGTAGGCGAAGGTTTGCTCACCGGCAATACCAAGGGCCAATTGACGAGGGCCATCCTGAGCATAGTAATATTTGTCAGATTTGTAGAAGGTTTCAGCGGGGTATTGCTTGGCTCCTGGCTTACCGAAGGAAAGCACGTAGTTTTCACCGTCGAAATCACCGGAAATAGGCATCCACTTGTCCGTCCAAATTTCGGCGGACAAGTAATACTTGATATCTTCGGCGGAGACGAGAGCCACGTAAAGGGAAGCAAGAGTTAAACGAGTGAATTTCATGATTTCTGATGGTGTGCAAAGAGAGCGGAGACTCCGTCTTTTAAAGCACCGTGTCCAAGCTAAGCCCAAGATATGCGGCAAAGTCGGCTTAGGGCCATAACCGGGATGGCTGGGGCATTGTCTGTGTGGAAGAAACTTTGGCTTCGGCATGCATGGTTATAGCATATGCATGTGCAACAGTCGAGCACTTAGCCCCAATTTGCTCAGTAATGGGAGCATCCAGCGGCGTCTGTACCCGCCAGAGTATGGCAGTTGATGGAACCATATGCCAAACGTCTCGAGCCAGACCTTTGAATACCATCCGCCAGAACACATTCGTGATCGACACCATCCACATTAGTCCTGCAGTTTTCCTCGCTCCAGATCAATGTACCGTCCGCCAATGCAACATGTGGCTAGCCCGTGCAACGGCCACCATGCAAGGGAACTACAGCACGATACGGCGAAGGTTAGCAGCCCTGTGGCGGCACTTCATTCACGCGACGGAGCTTGGAACAACCAGTTGCGAGCCCGGCCTGGTTCAACCAGACATCCACCCACAGAGCCGCCACATGGGTGCACTAGTGACCGCAACTCCGGCAGACAGTGAAAGCTACCTGGCAAGCGGGCAGCCGAGAAATGGGCTGAGGCCGCTGCAAGGCTAAAGCAGGCACCTGTGGCTAAAGCAGACCAGAGGCTGAGAAGTGGATATGGTGGGTGCGAAATTGCGGATGCGAGAGGCAGTGCGCGGGTGGCTATGCGGCAGACAATGGACGCAAGAAAATTTCTGGAAGGCGCATACAATGCCTGCGCCGCGGCCGCAAGACCCATTAACTACTAGACTGTAACCTTCAGATACTGTGTCAGCCAGCTATGAGGTATTGTTACTATGTGGCATTTCGCGGACAATGGCAGCACTCTAACAACTCTAATAACCTCCAACTGCAACACTGAATTTAAGTGACTCCTCACTAAGATACTGAACCTCCGCACTGTACCAATAAGTCGTATAAAAATGTCTCTACTCCTAATGATTTCACACTGTCTACAGTCTGTCTACAGTCTGTCTACGGTGTCTACTGTGTCTACTGTGTCTACTGTGTCTACTGTGTCTACTGTGTCTACTGTGTCTACTGTGTCTACTGTGTCTACTGTGTCTACTGTGTCTACTGTCTGTCTACACGGATGAATTGGCCATAACCACCATCTCTGCACGAGTCATTGACTGCGGAACGAGTTACAGTGTTTTTCAAAACTATTCGAACCAGCGCGACAATGTTTCGAACCAAGAAGACATGTTTCGTACCCCTTCGCAGTCTTTCAAACCAAATGGCGTAATGTTTCACACCAACTTTTATTAGAATTCAATATTCTGAAATCTTAAATCTGGAGGATTGCCTCATGTACTAAATTTGAGTCTTGCAGTACCAATCAAGGGTCAAAACGGACGGAACTGGACTGGTTTCCTTGTTATCCTGTATACAACAGCTTGTGAGGGGTTATGTAATCATTCATACATTGGTTTGTTTAATTTGCTAGTGGTTCGAAACATTGTCGCGCTGGTTTGACCATTTTGTCTTCTTGGTTCGAATAGTTTTGAAAAACACTGATTTGATGTCTTGGCGGCCCGCCTGTGTGGACTGTACGGCTATGTGAAGAATCTGTTCTCGTCTCGCGAATGACACATGCAGTTTAACGAGTTGGCGGCCCGATGCGCGCTCTTCCCCGAGCCTACGATACTGCGTTCGAGGAAGCCGCGTGCATACACGTTAAAAGAAAACATGGCCGTCAACGGTCCTCAATTTGTCTGACGTTGACGTCAAGCGTCTGTTCCGTGACGTCAAGTTCGGTGTGCGATGTATCTTTCCACTTTCTCAACGGCTCAAGACTGTCTGCACACCACACTCCTAAACTCTCTAGGTCCTCAGATTGCTCTAAGTTCCTCTCCTCTCCTCTAAACATCTGCCTACTCCACGCTACTCGGGAACACTTCGTCAGTGCTCTGAACTTGACCCGTTTTCTGCCTTCATGTACAGTATTGGCGAAGAACGTGGATCTTATGCTCAGCAATCACGAGCCCGGCCGCCCTTCTGGCTACCGGGTACCACATCGGTAGCGGCAGCAAGTCTAATGGCCAGTGGAGTCACGTGCATGGGCCGCCATGCGCATCGAAACCCAGTGCCAACTGCCACATTCTCCACCCTAGAGTACTGATGCCACGGCCCAGGTGCTGTGGCGCTGCTGTGTTGAATGCGAAATGTCCCACGGCTCTCGTTTACGGCTGGGCTTATCACTGGACTTCTAGTGATACGAACCGGTGGATGAACCCAGACCTCTGCAATGTTTGATACATATTGAGCGATCATGTGTTGCCCATTCCGTGCTTGGAGACACCCACCAAATCACCCTCACTCACGTTCTCGCGTTTGAAGGCGGTGGTTTAGTGGCTGCCTTTGTCTGTCAGTCTCTCTTTCTGTCTCGGTCTCTCAGTCTCTCTCAGTCTTTCTGTCTCGGTCTTCCACTTCATGACATCACACACGTTCGACGATACTAGACCATAAGCACCTACACAAGCATTTCCAGGATTTGAACCTCCAAACGTCTATTCCAGCATACTACACAGACTACTCAGACAGACTGCTCTAGTGACAGATAATCCCATGACTCGGCCATACAACGGACTCACCCGTCAGGACTCCTGCAATCCTAGAACCTTGTATACTATCATGTCACTGACGAGACTGCCGGTATGCCTATAGACCACTATATTAGCTTCTACTGTATGGACAGTCTGTTGGTGTGAGTCTGTTGGTGTGATTCGAGCCATTGGCAGCATCTGTTCACTGCAATGCTGCGTGCTGAGATGACTACCAAGATACCTCAACATGTGAAGGTACCCTAGCAATGGCGATCCTCTTTGATACATGTTCAGCTGTTGCAGTGATTTCAACTCACAAGGAGGAGGATTCTGCTAGTTGCTAGCGGTGAGAGACAAGGCCTGATGTTTCAGTGGACTTACATCAACCATGGCGGAACACGGAAAGATCTATAGCTCCACCAAGTAGCACGGGAAAGTGGCTGTGGCCGGAGTTGTTTAGTGTACTTTCCGCATCAAGCCACAAGGCAGAATTCTGGAGGGCTGGTTACCTGTTGGTAGTTCGTTCAGGGCTGTTTTGAATATTGAGCAATCCACTGTCAGTATGCGAAGCTTGTTCTGATACGAAGTACTGACAATTTGATACGAAGTACTGACAATTTGATACGAAGTACTGACAATTTCTGACCAAGAATGTCCGATTCCAAACTTCTAAGGCCAATCATGTTTCAAGTACCCTTGACTAAGCCACCGATCCGCTAACTAATGACCCAACAGCGGTATTGCATACTCGGTAGCGCATCATTCCTGGCATGCTAAGGCCATGGTGCCGAATCTCTGGCACTGCTGTGGGTTGCTCGGGACAATGGCTGCTTCAAGAACGATCTCAAGAAAATCGGGACGTCAGATATACTAAGAATGTAAGAGAAGCAATTGTAGACAGAAAATGGAAGAATGTAGAGATAGAATTTAGAGATAGAATTTAGAGAGGAGTAGAGATAGAGACGAATTTAGAGAGTAGAGTTAAATGGTACAGGGAAGTAATTGTTGGTACAACTCATTGCATACAATAGAACTGCTTGGATGCAGTCAGGCACTTATACAATCCAACTTATGTATGCAGTTTTAGAGTAATTTATTGAGGTATAGATAAGTGACAAGGAGAAGCAACGAGAAGATCTTATCAGAGGGATTTATGTAGAGATGCAGAACTTAGTGGTAACAGAAGTTGAGAGTAGATTCTTGAGTACAGTAGAGTAACTGTAGAGGAGGCACTAAGTAATTGTATAAGTAAAGTATACGCAAGTAGAGTAGATCTATTGTGGAACAGTATTTAGGGTGCAACTTATTGTAGAGGTATTCAATACAAAGTAATGTATAGACAATAAGGCAAGTAAGACAGATTGTAATTAAGTAGGGTATATGCAAGTGTACAAGAAATGTATAGAGTGCAACTGATTGTGGAAGTCTGATCTCCGGGCATAGACACTAGTGGAATAAATTGTGTCAGCGTATCAGGAACCAAGTTAAAGCGCTTCAAGAAAGCATGCCAGAGGTTTTCTGATGCTCCAGTGAACAGTGACAGCATCATTCGCACTGCTTCTCACCGCACCACCGTTTACACAAGAGACCGTAGCACATTCACCAGAGCAGTTCGTTTCAGTCTTGCCACCGGATGTCGTGATGTGGTGCTGGATGTCTAAGGTGCAAGTTGGCAGAACAAGTCGCCGGTCGTGGACCTGGTTGATATCTTATCTGCAGGAGACCAGCGGTGGTACTGGCACTGGGTTTCCGAATGGTAGGACCGAGATGGTGTCGGTCTTTTTGATTCAGTCTGACTCTTGGGTCCGTGTCTTGCCGAGGTCATGATCCCGCAGAACCTTTTGGTACTCGGCCGGCTGATCTGTAACGGAGCCTTCCGGGATCAGTCAGAGAGTCGGCCTCTATCTATGCGTTGATGCTTTGAGGAGACGTCTGCAAAGTCTCCAGATCATTCTCATCTGAACATGGCTAAGCTTAATGAGAATGAGGTTAGTGACTCTAATGAGCCAATCTGGCTGGGGATGTACGGCTTCGTCACCGCTGGTCTCTGCTCGTGAACGCACAGCGCAGGCTCTAATTCCTGAAGGTAGTCACCAGATCTATGGGCAGAGCTACATTACGGTATGATCCTAGAATAGAGCCAAGTATTGGGCCGGTCCAGTGGCCTCGGATGGTAGCCAAGTTTGTCTAGTCAGTTAAATAGCCAAGTTTGATGCACGAAAGGCGAAGCTCTTACTGCTGTGGTACAATACTCACAGTATCTAGATGGATACATAGATAGGACTATATGGGTAGAGATGTTAGAGTAGCTAACTAGTTAAGAACCAGAGTAGCTGTGAGAAAGATCTCTGGATAAGCTTTGGAAAGTCGTCAAGATTGGGTCCTTGAACCATGGTCTACTCTCTAATACTCAAGTTCAGTTCTGAGTGAGTTGTCAATTGTGTTTGCTTTTTGCTGTTCACCAAACATGTACGGCTACTCTCTAGTGATCACCTTGGCTGCAAGCTGGTGATAGTCCAACGTCTTTTCTCCGTCCAAGCCTCTCTTTAAAGGAATGGCCTCCAGGCCTCCAAACAATTTGGAGAGCGCTCCAAAAATGCCCTGTGCCGCCGCAGGAACAGTCTCGTTGCCGTTGTAGCCGTCGCCAAGTGGTCGCTGCGAGATGCCGTCTATGGCCGACTTGAAGAGCTTATAAAACGCCAAGTCTGCGCCCGGGTAGTCCAAGTTGGTCTTGCGGTCGGTGCGCTGGCACCCCAGCACCGGAGGTTTCCCGTCGAAGCGGTCCTCGAGCCATCGGAGTGCAGCGCCGGCTCCTTCCATAGCCTCCTGAAAGTGGCCCGTGGTTTGCGAGGCCGCAAACTCCATGGACTCGATGCCCCACTCACAGTAGTTGTTGTAGCCTCTCTCGGCGCCCGCTATGGGGATGATCTCATCGGCCTCTCCGTGGTACACGAAAAGCGGGATCTCTGGCACGCCGTCTCCCTTCTCGTATGCCAAGGTGTTTTCCCGGAGAAGCGGCGCAATGAGCTTGTCAGAGAAAAAGCTCCAGCCCTGCGAAAACCACGGAAGAAACCCGCCAAAGAACTTGGTGAAGGGGTACTTGAGAAGCGACTTGACCAAGCACTGCAGGTTGGCGCCGGAGAACTGGAGCTGCCGGATCTTCATGCCGATCTTGTCGTAGGCATGGTCCCTGACCCACGGGTACTGGTTGAGGATGCCGTTGATGCCGTTGGGGATCAACCCGGCAAACACCGTGCCGTCGCATGCCTCCACCGTAGCAGTCAAGTTGGTACACCAGCCGCCCACCGCGGCCCCGATCAACCTGCCCTTGAGCTCGGGCGCGTAGTCGGGCTGGAGCTGGGCGGCCCATCCCGTGGCAATGGAGCCGCCGGAGTATCCCCACATGGCCACCTGCGCATGGGCCTTGATGCCGGTGATTTCCTCCGACGCCAAGGCCGCCTTGATGGAGTCCAACGTGGCGCGTCCGGCCTGTTTTCCAACGGTGAACGCGGCCTGGGGGCCTTCGTAGTCCGGCGCAACCACGTACCAGCCCTTGCTGAGGGCTGGGTTCATGAAATACGCCTCCACCTGGATGGCGATGGAGTCGGCCGAGCCTCCGGAGAGGACCGAGTACGAGGGGGCACAGTCGGGGTTGGACGCGTCTTCGGCGAACTGGTACGAGAGCACCTTGCTTGGGTCTGCGTCGTAGGGCTCGATCACCGTGGTCACGATGGCCGTGGCGTTGCCTGTTGCATCCGTGGACCGCACCAAGAACTGCCATGCGTTTTTCGTGTTGATAGGGTAGAACACGGCGCGGATCTCCAGGGGGGCCCTCCGCCACGAAACCACGTCTCCGACCTTGTAATCGCTGACGTTGGCGGGGACCTGGTAGAACGGGTCGGAGCTGGGAGGCGGAGTTTTGGCGAAGGCCGCCGCCGCGACCTGCACAAGGCATGCCAAAAGGAACGAACCCCACAATTGCATGGGGATTTGGCTTGAAAGTAGTGCTTTTTGCCCGTGCCCGGATCGGCCGCTTTTATACCTGGCTTCCGGCCACACCAACGTCGGTCCGTGTTGACTGATGGAGCTTCCAACGCCTATGCACGGTGGCTAAGATCCCGCATGCACTTTCCATTTAGGTGCACGTCCCCCGAAAAGCAAAGGCCAAAATAAAACACTAGGATCTTCGGGCCAGCAACTTGGACTATTCTGTACGCCAATGAGCCATGAAATGTGGACGCTGCCCAGCACGAAGGCTATGTTTCTACTGGGTGCGACAAGCTGCCGTGAGAAATACGCAGGCAAGTGAACTGTGCTGAGAAGCTTGGGGGACTGACGCCTCGCCCAATGTATGGCGGGTCAGCTACATATCCGCCGCTCAGGGATGCTTAGGAAATTTGTCGTTTTCGAAGCCTCTCTGGCCAATGCGGAGCCTTCTACCGGCTCTGAGATTACATCAAGGTAGTGTGATTCTGCCAAAAGGATCGGCATTTTCCGCCTATTTAATTTAGATATCAGGTTTAGTACAAACGATGCCGACTCAATTCTTGTACAGATTGGTGACTTCTGGAACCGTTATAAGCATCTGCGACTCGGAGCATGCAACCACATGGCGTAAAAGAGCACTTGCATCAGTAAACTTCTGGTAGACAGAGCAACACGGTTTTCTTTTACCAAGCAATTGTGGAATCCAATCAGATGTTTTTGCAATCCAATCAGATGTTTTTGCAATCCAATCAGACGTTGCTTGTGCATTTGAGGCAGCGGCTACAACCTGGCGGTCTGAGTGCGTTGCTTCGACCGCTGCAAGATCATGCATGACGGCTCAAGTACTTGGTGTTTCCTGACGAATCAGCAGTACCGTGTTTTGACTCCCTCTCCACGCTGTGTGCAGTGAATATATATGGAAAGTCCCAGAAAACCACTATGCTTGGCTCACCCCTCTGCTTTCTTGGCCGAGGTCCAAAGGTCACATTCCCGCGAGAAATTCCCGATTACTTCTCAAAAGGCTTTCTTAACGTATTGTATTCCGATAACTTATTGTTGTTCAAAAGACAGGGTGCAGGCCATGCAGAACGCTCGGCCGCTCGATCCACCAGCAAGACTAGGCAGTCAGCCCCGAAGCTGCTCTTGGGACTGCACCGCCGAGGAAAGACGGCACAGGAGGACTGCACCGGAGGTCACGTGCACCGTACCATGTAACCTTGCTTTGGGTCTAGTGCCGGTGCCTGGTATGGAGCTCAGTCGGTTCATTGGTTTTCTGGACCAAGGTGGTGGAAGCGCAGAACAGCGAATCGCGTTTTGAGTGGAATCGCTTATTGTTTCCATGCGTGCAGACGCACGGTGACCTCCAATGCCTTCTGCGGTAGTGTACGGTGCACTGCGTGTATTGTTTCTGTAAGACCTGGAATTAAAGGTCGGGGTTTTAGGATCGAATCTTCTGGCACATTTGAGGGCCATGTCGATGCGGATGTGCGGAAGCTTTGCTTGCGTAGCGGAGGCACCAAATTATGGCGCTAGGCCGGCCTGCGCATGACACCAGCCTTGAGTCGGACGCCCTTGCTTCCGTGCACCCGGCGGTTCACTTGGCCGGAGTCCTTGCTCAAGACTAAGCGAGTAAGTGGCCTGAATAAGGCGGATTGCAGCCTGACATAAACGTGTAATTCATTGACAGGGTGTGAATGTGAGTGGAAAACAAGACACCGCACTCCAGGAAACATTTGCTATGCATGGAGTTTCAGGCCAGAAGTACCGTTCCTCGGCAATGTTGTATGTAGTTCCCACGATTGCCCGACGAAACGTGGTTTGAGGACATGGCTCAAAGTATGAGGGCTTGCTCAGACCTGCAGGTCTAGGACATGATGGTCTGAGCAGAAACCAATACAGTATGTGAACGTCCAACGTAAGAACTTCAAACAGTGCAGTATTATGCTAGCCCAACGGTTAAGTTAATCGGGAGATGCGATTTGTCTCTAAGCAAACATATCGCCAATTGTTTGGTTCTTGTTGTACATCTAGTGCCTGCAGACATGAACCCAAAGAATGACTCTTTAGAGGGGAGGGTTCTGATGGACACATGGCTGAGAGTATCTTTCCGACCACAAGCTGTGCGGAGGTGTGGACACGAGACTACACTGTCAGGTGTCTACAATCCACGTCTGCATGAGCAATGCAGGCTCAATCTTTTCTAAGGTGCAGCCTGTGGTGGAACCACAGACCAGGTTTCAGTGCCTTCGCTACTCTCCTTATGCAGGCTCCAGTGGTAACTATGGAAGCTGTAACATGACAGTAGTTTACTGACCCAAGGACGGAAGCTGGTGTGCCAGACTTGTCATCCAAGGTGATTGACCATTTATAGCCTTACTGGCTTTGTTAGTGATGAGTATCATCTTCAGCTTTACTAACTGGGCGATTTTTCTATTACACTGCCCTGTGCCCTGTACTGCCCTGTACTACATCCATACTACATCCATACTGCCAATACTACCGTACTCTACTATCAACTCTATCAACTCTATCAACTCTACTACCACACTAAGGCTTAAACTGGCATTATACTGTAGCGTTGAGGAGCGAAACCTAGACGTTTTCATGGCACTTGCCCGAGCTGATGAGTTCGCAGTTTTTGACCGCGAGGCATTTTGGGTGCGAATTTCTTGGACCCGAATACTGACTTTCGGACAAAAAGACAGCAGCTGATTTTCCTGTGTGCTCTCAGAAGAATCCACAACATCAGTACCTCCCGCCATAGATAAGCATTGAGGAGCAGTCTGCCTGTGTAGGGCATGCTGAGAGCGTATCAGTACTATACTACATACTAGAATCTATGGCATCGGAGTCTAGCAGTGTATCCGTTGAACCCGCGATGGGCGCACTACCTCAGGAAAAGGCCACTGATCTACCTCAGGAAAAGGCCACTGATCTTGTCGGCTACATCAGCCAGTGTCTAGTGAGCATTCTCGACGATCCTGGGTACTCAACCGATACGATAGATTCAAGGGAGAGTTTGAGGTTCCTGTGTAGTGCCTTCTTGGTTATGGTCATTGGCAGATCTCCAGGCGAAGTCGTTGGTTACAAGAAAAAGGCTTCTGCTGTGGTTAGCACTCGGCCAACAGAGATGCCTCTTATCGACTGTCTTTGTAGATCCTGAGCCATGAACTGAATGAGCTATCCCCCAGGCTTAGCCGAAACGGACTCAATGATTCTAGATGTGTGGGTAGGTCCCACTTGTTAACAAGGTTTCGGTCATCCAAACTGGTAGTGCAGTGTTCATAAAGCGAGTGACAGTGTGCGTGTGAAAGAGAGTGTGTGAAAGTCATTGTGCTACTTAAATCCACAGATCCTATGCATAATTACCATCGAAGACCGGCTAGGCAAGCTATCAAGCTTATGGTTACGTCGACATAGTAACTGCCCTCTCCCAGTGCCTGTATACAAAGCTGTAGATACATCCCGGGAACAAGCCCATGAAGTATCTGCAGCAACAAAGGTCTGCATCAATTGGAGACGTCATTGCAGTTCATTGACTAGTAGCGCTGGTACAGCGGGCGAAGTCGTCGGAAGAGTCTGAACTTGAAGTAGAACTTGGAGTCACATGCAGATATTAAGGTGCTCCTGAGTACACCCACTCTTCCTCCCACACTTCCTCGCTATAGCCAGCGTAGGACCGTCTAGTAGTATATGGTGCCAATCTCACCGTTGCGGTCGAATACCCCCCGCAGGCGGAGGTAGGGGTCTAGCTCTATGTAATTGCGGGCCTTGGCCGCCGCAATGGCTATCTTCGCATCGAGGTGGAGGCGCGACTCGTCCGGCTGCGTGGCCTCGATCCACTTGACGGTGGCCTCAATGAAGTTCACGGTCAAGTCGTCGCGCTCGCGCACCAAGTCGCCGAAGCGCTCGTCCGGCACCTTGCGCTGGAAATTGTAGAGGTTGGGCTCGATAAACGGCGGCACCTCGTGGTCCTTGCCGCCGAGCGACTTGGGAATGAACCGCGCCGGGATGTGCTCGTGGAGCTGCTCGTACCCGTTGGTGAAGATAATCACGTCCCGGAGCCGCAGGTTCATCCACTTGACCACCGCATTCCAGAGAAGGGTGAAAATCTTGGGCGCGTTGTGCATGTAGATGGTGCCGACAAAGTGCGGGAAGTACAACTGGTGACACTTGACAAGGAAACGGATGGCGTGGAAGTCGGCGTTCTTCATGGTGAAGCCGGACAAGTCGAAGATGAGCTGACACTGGTCGATGCCCGAGCGGGTCTCGGAGAACTGGAGGCGGGTCCACTCATAGATCAAGATGAGGAACTTCTCGTAGTCTTCCGGCGGGCAGTTTGTGCGGAGATGCTTGCGCACCCGCACGTAGATGAGAGGCTCTCCATTGCGCGCCTTGCCGCGCGCGAAGATCTCGTTGCGCATGAAGGTCTGCATGAGGCTGGGGTTCTTGCCCTCGAAGTAGAAGTGGGCGTCTCCTTTGCAGAGCAAGTCTTCCACGCCGTGCTTGTTGAGGCGCCAGTCGAAGATGACTGCAAACATCCTGAGCGCCTTGTTGACGTTGAACTCCTTCTCGCGGAGGAGCCGGAGCAAGTAGTTGTCCAAGTTGTCGTTGCGGCACGATGCCCAGAGGCTCTTGTGGAGGTCCTCGCCCACGAAGCAGGAGAGCGTCGAGTGCATGCTGCTGCCGCCAGTGAAGGAGAACACGTTGCTGTTGTTGTCTGCGTCCAACAGGCCCGTCTCGAGCGAGTAGAACACCGTCTTGATGCGGTTGTATGAGAACTGGAAGATGAACGACAGCTGCGACGACCCCAACTGCAGCGAGCTGTTCTCGTGCCAGGGGCTGCTGGTGCCGCTGCCGGAGGGGCTCACACGCTCACGGCGCCGAACGCTCTGCGGGCGGAGCTTTTTGCCCGACGCCACGAAGCACGTGCCGCTCTGCACCTCGTCTAGAGAGAGGTTGATTTCGTAGCCGAACGACTTGAGAAGAATGGCCCAGAATTGCTTGAGCGCCACTTCCTGGCTGGGCGTCATGGACCACACGCGCCCGGGCTTGATTTGCCGCTTAACCCGGTGCCTGCGCCGGTCTCTGGACGACGTATTTTCTGCCGTGCTGCTGGGCCTCGTATTTTCGGGCTGCACCGGGGGACTCTCGGGGCTGGTGTTTTCCTGCTTCACGTGACTTCTCGAGTCATTCACATCACTTTCTGAATCGTGTTTCACATGCCTACCAGGGCTGCAGTTTTCATGGTGTGCGATATCCTCAGTAGATGCGCCACCAAGCCCAGTGTCTATTGTTTCCAGATCCCACTGGTCGTTTTCTTTTGGGTTTTCCTCTGCGTTCTTTGCGTTCTCTGCTTTCTCTGCGTTCTCCTTTGGGTCCTTCTCTCTTCTCTTCTCTTCTTTGTTTTCTGCCGTCTCCCTTGGTTCTTGAACTCCGTCTCTTTCTGACTGACGACTCTGCTGATCATCGAATCCCTTGTGCAAACCTTGGGAGATCTCGATCTTGGGGTCCATAAGAGGCGTGTGGCTATTCATTGGAGAACTTAGACTCGTCATTGTATGCGATGTGACGTGGATCTGGTGGAGATGGCGGTCAGTCTGGTAGAAGGAATGTAGGAAGTGGGAGGGAGGCAGACTTGATATAGAAGGCGGTATAGGAGCAATAACGGCGGTAAAGCAGTAACAAAGGCGGTAACAAAGGAGGTACAGGAGTAATAAAGGAGAAATAAAGGAGGTACAGGAGTAATAAAGAAGTAATAAAGGCGGTAATAAAGGAGGTACAGGAGTTATAGGGTGGGATGCATGGGCACGTTATAAGCGAGGGGTGCGGATAGAGCCCTGTCCAGAAGAGGAAATATACTTTGAGATCTTCTATGCGCGGCTGGCACACAAAGATAAGATGCCTGCAGAGGTCAATGAAGTCTGGCACAGTCCATGCGTTTCCTGCATACACGGAGCACTTTCCAAGCAGAGCCTGCATCTCAACAACAGTTATCTGCGGGCGCATGTGCGGAGAAGCCATACAGGACCCTAATTCCGGGCCTTCACATTCTCTCTCCTTACTAAACTCTGCTGCATTACGACTGACTGCAGGCGGAAGCGAGTGAAGCCTCGGTTCGGAATGACTGAATGACCGAAGGTAGCTGGGGCAATGGTGGGCCGGGGTGCACATGAAGCGAGGAAACGAGACAAAAAACCGGGCAATATGCAGTACGCAGTATGGTCCAGCACGGAGGATGGCAAGGAGTCACGTACGGCTGGGAATAATAGGCACACAGCGTAGTATATTGCCATGCGGTGAGCGTGGGTTTGCATGGGTTTGCATCTATGCACTGTGCAGCGGAAATAGTTCATCCTGACATTTCGCGATTGCCCGATTAGGCAACGTACCTTGGCACGCCCAGCCCATTGAACCTCCGGAAAAGTTGCCCTGCAAAGCTGCAAATCCTTGTTGGACGCGTGCCCTTATTGAATCCCATTTCTCAGCCTCCACAGCGATCCCATGAAAGCCCCGGCCACCCGCTTTACTTTCCGGAATCCATCTCAACGTCCAAGCAACCCTCTTTTATAAGTTCCTGCATCATCAACCTTAAGTTCTGCATCATTAATCTTAAGTTCGGCGTCATCAATTCTAGGTTCTGCATCATCAAACTTGAGTTCCTTCATCAAACTTAAGTTCCTTCATCAAACTTAAGTTCCTTCATCAAACTTGAGTTCCTTCATCAGCTGATTTCTACATCATCAACTCACAAAGAGATACCCGCATCCATGGCCACCACTGCGCCGGTGGATGACGTCATCTTGCTGAGAAACACGAAATGTGCGGCCGTCTCAGCCACGTCCGTGGTCACCTTGAGCGGAGATTTCTCCTTGGTGGCATCGATCAATTCCTTAGGAAACGACTGGCCCCATTCTGTAAGAAGAAGTCCGGGGCACACGGCATGCACTCGCACCTTGGGTCCCTGGGACTTGGCTAACAATTTGACCATGTGGATCAAGCCTGCCTTGCTGACAGCATATGCAATGCTGGACCCTTGCAGGGTTCTACCGGCCACTGAGGACGACACGATGAACGTGCCTCCATCCACGCTTTTCTCCAAATGCGGCTTGGCTGCCCGGAAGAGGAAGAAGTGCGACTTGATGTTGGCCTGGTAACACTTATCCCATATTTCTTCCTCGAGAGAGTCCAAGTCGGTGTGGGGCACCGCCTTTGTCCATCCGGCGTTGGACACCACGATGTCCAATTGTCCTAAGGCCTCGTACGCGGCCGCCACCGTCTTTTCCGCCGCTTCCTTGCCGGAAAAGATGTCGGATTGAACCACGACAACCTTCACCTTGTACTTGTCTCTGAGTCTCTGGGCGAGCTCTTCGGCCCTGTCTTTGGAATGGGCGTAATTGATGGCCAAATTGGTTCCTTCAGAGGCGAGTTGCTCACACACGGCCGCCCCGAGTCCTGCTGATCCGCCTGTCACGAGGGCGCTTTTTCCTGAGAGAGAAATCATGGTTTTAATTTTTGACTTGGTTTTGGCAATTGAGTTCTGGATTGAATGTGTTGGGTTTTGGGTTGGAGGATTGAATTTCGGACTGGAGTTTTTATTTGAAGAGTCCGGAATGGGGAAACCGTGGCGAAACCAGTACACCACTTATCACAATATCCTCAACCAATTGATTTGGTTTCCGTTGCCGTTGATTCTGCACACGAGCATTCCTTTAAACCCATACATTCGACCGTATACACCCCTGTCTTTTTTCATCTTGCCTTTGTATGCAGCCCCTCTATAAATTTCCAGTAATTCAAAGTCCGTGTATTCCCCTTGATGTGGTGATGGATCTGATGGATTTGGTGAATCTGCAATAGATCAATAAATGTATCTCATAGCTCCTCAGCCGATAAATCCTTCTTGATCATAAAGGGTTTTCCTCGCCAATTGATCTCGTGCCCGATCATGGCAGTAACCCAGATTGGCAATGCGAGCACCTCACGCATGACCCAAAACTGGAACCATTCCCACAACCCACGTCTCGTGGGTGCCACGTTTTCAAGCCACGCCGGACAGCTAGCCAAACTGTTGATGTTTCCAATCCATGTGTAGAATTGTACATAGTCCAGGCAGAGCCAGCACAGCATATGCAAAGCGAAAAACCACATGCTGAAGTTCTTCCCCAAAAACAACTTCGAAACGGCAAACGTTCCCATGAGCCCCGAAATAAGAGATTCTGTGGTTGGTTCCACTAAAGTGGCCGCCAATACCATGTATTTCCGAACCCTTAGCCAACGCACTCGCCTATTGGAGTACTCCTTGATGGAAAGTGCCTGGTCATAAGTCATGAGCGGCTGAATCACCGAGTCTCCCGTAAGTGCAGTTCTGCCTCTGCAGTACTCCCACAATGCAATGCCGATCATGTTATCTTCGCCGATGTAGCGGGAGAAAAACTCCAATGAATGGCCAGAGCCTTTGCTGGAAATAGCACGTGCCGCAGCCACCACCGCCGGATCCCCGAAAAAAGCAGACTTCTGGAACGGAATCCGAGACACTGCATAGTCCAAATCACTTTTGCGGTACATGTTCGACTTTCCATTGACACAAGGCGCAATTGACAAGTTATTTAGGCTGACGTAGAACTTCAGGTGCAGCGTGAACAAAAACATCTCGTCCAACAAACTTCCTTTGCCGAATTTGGCATCGTTTAGTGCTATTGCCAACGGCACGTGATGCACCAATTTGACCTTTCTTCCGGATGCACCCAAGTAGCGCCCGCAATTTGTATTGTTGACCATAGCAACCACGGAATTCTTCAAGATGTGCTCCGATGCCCACACATTGGAGTCCATGATCCACAAAAGATCATGCTTGGCAGCCAAGAAGCCTTTGGCAAGGTTGTTTACCTTCGGATTTGGCCCGAAATGGTCTTCTCCGGCCTCAGAGATGAGGATCTGGCATTCGATATGGGGGTATTTTGCTGCCAACAGACGAAGGGTCGGAATTGCCGGGTCCGACGCGTCAAACACACAGAAAAGAATCTGGAGCTTCTCTGGTGGGTAGTTCTGAAGAAATGACAGCTCGAGGCATGACTGGAGTTCGGGATCTATGCCTTTAATAGGTCGGAGAATGGTGACGGGCTCTAGCGCCAAGGAGTTGAGCACTTCCGAGGGCACAGGCGACGATGAAAAGCACGTTAGGATACACCAGAAGCCGCCAAATGCCACCAAGATAATCACAGTGTACCATAAAAGCAAGACATATGCCAATATGGAGGAGCAATCCATTTTAGTGGCTTATGTAGATGAGATTTTTGCAATAATAATGGTGGTGCACGGGTGTGCGACTGGCTTGAGGTAGCAGGCTTAGTTGACATCCGGACCTCCACAGGCTGTTGTCCCGGATTTCAGTCGAAGTCTAATGCAGGCATCCCATATGCACGCCAGCCATGGAACATCACCCTCGGATGCGAGGCACAATCCCACGATCTGCAAAGTCAGATGCAAGGCACCCTGGCTGATTTCGCCTTGAATTTCGCCCCCTAAAAAGTCCACGCTATAAAGACCCGCTGTAAATCTTACTCCTCATTATATCCCACCTTTTTTCTTCCACGCTGAAAACCAGTGGGGGCCCTCAAGACGACTAAAAGCCAAGGTGCAGTACAAGGCTTCGTTTGTGGCTTCAAAACGGACACAATGGCCTAGGGAATAAGGAGTGGTATGACGAAGGTGTTTTAAGAGGTGGTCGTAGTGGGTGGGAAAGGTGGCGGTAGTGAGTGGGAAAGGTGGCGTTTGGGTATACCTGCACAGAGCTCGGGGTAGGTTTCACGCGCACCCGTGGGGCCCAACCTCGGTGTTTCGTACCTTGTCCCCCACAAGTCACACGCATTTAAACCCCGGAAGTCGCAAAATTTCACCACCACTCTCTCAATTGGTTCCATTGTAACCCTTTGCAATTTGAACTCCCCGCCGAATTTCTTTGTTTTGGCCGATTTCATATTTTTGGTTTAATCTCTTGATCTTGGTCTCTTGATCTTGGAACTCAATTCTTCCCCATATTTTGGAATGTTAAAGACAGCCGCCAGAATGACCAGATCCTTTTCCTCGTCAGTTCCCAAAGGAGACCTTTTCAAGTACCAGAAGCAACTTCCTAAGTTGCCCGTGCCCACGTTGGAGGAAACCAGTGCCAAGTACTTGCGGTCCGTGGAGCCGTTCCTTACTAAGTCCCAGCTCACCTCCACCAAAGCCATTGTCGAGGAGTTTGTACGCCCAGGTGGCCAGGGCGAAGTGTTGCAAAAGCGCTTGGAGGCATTTGCCCTGGGCAAAGACAATTGGTTGGCGGAGTTCTGGGACGACTACGCGTATATGTCATACCGGGACCCCGTGGTGCCATACGTGTCGTACTTTTTCAACCACAAGGACGTGAACAATATTCTCGGAAAGAACCAGTTGTACAAGGCGTCTTTGATTGCGTACTACACCACGCAGTTTTTGGGGAAGGTCGAAAACGAAACCTTGGAGCCCGAGATCATTAAGGGTAACCCTTATTGCATGAACGCCTTCCACTACATGTTCAACAACTCCCGAGTGCCTGCTGCAGGAAGTGACATCACCAAGTCTTACCCTAGTGCTGAAAACAGGTACTTTATTGTTGCGCTCAATAACAACTTCTACAAGGTGTTCCACCATGGCACCAACGGAGAGCCATTGTCACGTGGTGATATTTACCAGCAGTTGCTTTACTTGACCACTGTCGTCGACCCCAAGGTTCCCCGCGGCGAGGGCGTTGGTGCTCTCACCTCATTGAATAGAGATGAATACTTGAAGACTTTTGAAGAAATGAACCAGTCTCCAGTCAACCAGGCTACGTTTGAGTCGATCTTCGCCGCCTCGTTTGTCATTTGCCTTGATGACAACTCTCCCGTGACCATCGAGGAGAAGGCCCGCAACGCCTGGCATGGCGATGGCCAAAACCGGTTTTTCGATAAGCCATTGGAGTTTTTGATATCCAAGAACGGAAACTCTGGCTTCTTGGGAGAGCACTCCAAGATGGATGCCACACCAACGGTGCAATTGAACAACGAAATCTTGGGCCAGATCCAGAAGGTGTCTCCAAGTGAGTTCTTGGCCGAAGTAGAGGCTTCAGCCGGCTCCAGTCCTGCAGGCAAGGTGCCGGAGTTGCCTTCAGTGTTGCCATTCGACCTCACAGTGGCCACCAAAAAGGACATTGCGGACGCCAAGGCCAAGTTTGTGGCTACAGTCAATGCACTTGATTACGAGGCCTTCCAATTCCATGGCTACGGAAAGAACTTGATTAAGCAATTCAAGGTTTCGCCCGATGCCTATGTGCAGATGATGATCCAGTTGGCCTACTACAAGTTGACCGGAAGGGTGCGTCCAACGTACGAGTCAGCGGCCACCAGAAAATACTTGAAGGGTAGAACAGAGACAGGAAGAAGTGTCTCGGTGGAGTCGAAGAAATTTGTTGAGACGTGGAGCGACACGTCCGCGTCCACCGAAGACAAGATCGCCACTTTCAACGCCGCGTGCAAGCAGCACATCAAATACTTGGTTGATGCCGCCGACGGAAAGGGAGTGGACCGCCACTTGTTTGGATTGCTGAAGATGGTGAAGGAAGGTGAGGAAGTGCCACAGATTTTCAAGGACCCTATCTACAAGTACTCTTCGTCGTGGTTCCTTTCCACGTCGCAGGTTCCTTCGGAAAACTTTCAGAGCTGGGGATTCTCGCAGGTGTTGGACCAAGGCTTTGGCTTGTCCTACTTGGTCAACAGCGAGTGGTTGCATATCCACATCTCCAGCAGAAAGGACTTTGGCTTGAACTCCAGCCACTTGAAGTACTACTTGGTGGAGACAGCCACCGAGATGAAGCAGATCTTGTCCGCTCAATTAGCAGCCAAGGCCAAGCTTTAGATCACAGCTATTTATACACAATACACAACCGATGTATAGGGCGTACACGTACACATGTCCGTGGTTCCGTGCAGCACGTGACGCGCAGCACGTGACCGGCGCCTCCATCTACACCTACCCCATACTCGCTAACGCCACGCCACCAAGCTCCCGCCCGGCACACATCGGTCTGAAACAGTCCTGATACCTTGTTGTGACACTACGCTCGACGTGCACTTCCCTGCACTATAACGGCTGACCAATTGAAGCTTTCAAGCTGCTTCAACGCATCTAAAGAAGCTTAGAAGTAAACGTGAACGGATCCGAGGCCGTCTCCGAAGTCATCACTTTTCAAGTTACTAACCAGTTGATCGCCTCGGAATTGCTAGTCATTTGAAGTTCCAGGTTCCTCATCCACGCTAGGATTCCTACACCACTACAGCTTCATTCACCACGTCTAATTCTACCACGTCTAATTCTACCACGTCTAATTCTACCACGGCTAATTCTACCACGGCTAATTCTACCACGGCTAATTTCTACCACGTGTGCATTTTCTGATACGTCTGCATCCTACACCACTCGTGTAAGTTGATCCAAGGACTAAGTTAAGACAGTTTCTCAGTTACACAACCACACTAGACAGCTGATTTAGACGACGCTCAGGTGACGTACGGTGTTTCTCATTATTGAGGTTATTGTTGAAATACTGGTACAATTACCGGTTACCGATCCTTCTTAGCTACTCCAGTGAGGTACTGGTACCAGTTACGAAGCACCCGCTACTACCTTCATTACCACGGTCAATTTACAAGTCCGTGATAGTTCCGGTACAAGGACACGGATAGTGCAATAGTACTGGGAAACACGTGGTACAGTACTGGTTAAATCTGGTACAGTACTGGTGCAGTCAGCATCTCCACAAGCAACCACGTGACCACATGAGCAACACATTATACATTTATAACGCCCACAATGGGGCCACGTATGAAGTGGCCAAGCCAGTGCGGTTTGCTAGTCTCTACAAGCTCAAGTTGCATCTCCATGAACATGCCACGCACGAGGTGATTGGCGTGGAGAACCTCATTCTCCTCACGTCGTTTGGCATCAAGCTCGATTTCCTGATGGTCAACGAGATGCAGGAGCTCTTCCTCTTCGACCGCCGCTTGTTCCAAAAAGACGCCAAATCGTCCATTGTTGCGGCCTATCTTGCGCAGGCACACCCCCGCCAAGTGGCCAAGCCGGTGGCTGGGGCGGTGCAGGCAACGGCCCTCGTCACGGAGATCCACCGCGTCACTGCGCAACTCAACGTGATGTTCCGGGCTCTCAACATCATATTCCAGTTCACCTCCAACTTCATTTTCGCTGCCGAAAAGGCCCTTGAAAACTACCGCAAGGAGTCTCGCCTTCTACAGGCCAAGTCCCTCCACAAGTCCTGGAGGAAGTACTACTCGGACTTGAAGGCGCTTCCGGCGGTGCTCTTCAAGAACCTGGCCCCGCTCCGCCTCGCAGACTTGTTGAGTGTGTCTGTTTTGGAAAGCGCCTCGTCGTTTGTGGAGGAGCACATGCCGCGGATGGTGGAGATGAACGAGCACATCTCGGCCAAGGTCCGGGAAACGAACAAGCTCAAGGTGGCCATCGACGCAAAAATAGCGGCGCTCCGCAAACTGTCCGTGCAGAAATTCCAGAAAAAGGCCGAGGTGGTGGCCCGGCTCGAGACGCACGCCAAACACCCCCACTCCGACGAGCTCCTCCCCTCCGCCCTCGAGTGCTACGACCTCCTACAGTGTGCCATCGGCTTTAAGGCGCAAATGTCCGAGGCTTCGGGCGAGATCTGGGAGCTGATAGCTCTCCTGCAGATGAAGCTGGTGGAGGTCAAGAATGGGTGCAAACAACTCTTCGAAAAAGACGACACCGAGCTCTCGCGCATCCGGAGCCACGAAGCCGTTCTCTCCATGACCGTCGACCTCCCGCTTCTCTTCGGGTTTATCCTCATTGAGCGCAGAAGGCAGTTTGAGTGGGCCGACTACTTCAGCAAAGGCGTTGTGCACAACATCAGCGAGCAGATGACCATTTTGATTGAACACGAGAAGAAGTTCCAGACGCTTTGGAACAAGCGCTTCGCCAGTCTCCTCCAAAATTTGGACCCGGCCGTGTGCATGCAGGCGCAAGTGCCGGCTGTGGATGTGACCCTAGTGAACGCAGCGCCAAAGGCGCCTTTCGGGTGGCTTGATTTCCACATCGAAAGAGACGACTTGTCCAGTTTCATTGACGCCATGCGGCCGCACCAGCCCGAGAAGTCGGTTCTGCTCTTGGAGCGCAACTTCAAGGACCTCGTGATGTCCACAGGCAAACTCAAGAGCGCCACCAAGATCATCGCCTCTTTGAGTACCACTGCAGACTACGAGAATCTGCTGCGGATCATTCGCCACGGTGAAGTAGACGACGATGCCGACCTCACCCAAATGCGGGGTCTACGGTGCCGCATCAAGAAACTCGAGGACCTCCTTCACCAACACCAGTACAAGAACCTCAACGGGTGGCCGGTGGTGCGCGAGTCCAAGTCATTTTATGACCGGTCTGGGACCAGGTCAGTGCTTTTTGATCCCAAGCTTGGAGCTGAGTCCGGGCCGCTACAGACCGAGTCCGGGCCGCTACAGACTGAGTTCAAGGAGAGACCGAGAATCTTTCACCATGTGTCGGAACCCAATAACCCAATTAAGCTCTTGGGGCTGGAGAAGAAAACCTTGAGAGAACCCCTCGATGCCTCTGGAACCATCGACAAGCACTTGGAGAATCTTCGGCTCAAGCGAGAAGTGAAGGAGATGCAGGCGGCATCCGAAAAGGTCGGCAAGGAGTATCAAGCTTTGGACGAGAAGTACCGGAGTTTGGAAAGAAACTTCCATAATCTGGAGGAGAAGCGCCATAGTTTGGAGGAGGACCACCAGAAATTGGAGGGAAAATGCCACAATTTGGAGAAGAACTACCACAATTTGGAAAAGAACCACCACAATTTGGAAGAGGACCACCGCTATTTGAAGAAGAACTACCAGAGTTTGGAGGAAAATTACCAGGCTTTGGACATAAAGTACCAGAGTCTGGAGAAAAGAATTGAGGACCTAGAAAACGAGAATCATGTTTTGGACGAGAGGTGCCGGAATACAGAAAAAGAACGTGGAGAAATGTCCCAAAATCTACACGATTTGAAACAAGATTATGCGGTTTTGGACAAAAAATACCAACAATTAGAGGAGAACTTCCAGGTCTTGAAGAAACAGAACTCAGAGATTCAAACAGGCACTGCTCAAGGTGCTGACGAGAAGAAGGATCTTTCCGAGAAAATCTCTTTGCTTGAGCTCCAACTCCAGCAGGCCCAGTCCAAAATCGCCTCTTTGGAAGGCCTTTCTGACCAACATCTGAAAGAAGTCGAAGAAAATTCCAAGCCCAAGTCCAAAAACTCCGACCTTGTGTCCGAAAACTCGGATCTCAATTCCAAGAACCGCGACCTAGTCTCCGAACTCTCCGAGGTCAAATCGGTGAACTCTGAGCTCTTGTCCAACATGAGGGCCAAGGAGGCCGACTTCCGAAACGAAAGGTCTCATTTCTCCAACCAACTCTCCCAGCTCCAGGTACACAACGACGAGGCCCGGGCCCAGTTGGACGCCAAGACCGAGGACTTCGAGGCGTTGATGGAGGTGATGCAAGGAAAGTCACACAAGATGGACGAATTAATGCAAAGCGCCAATCAGTCGTTTCTGGCCATGTTCGGCAGCCTCGAAAGGCTTCTTGAGTGCAACATGGCATTTTTCTATGAGTTCTGTGAGATCTTGGAGTCCATGGGCCTTCTATTAGTGGCAGAGACGAACTTGGGTGTCACCGAGTTCCGTATCCAGAGGGTTAAGGGCTTGCGTTCCAAAAAGGAGCGGAACGAGGCCCACGAGATCGACGTTGGCGGGGTCAAAAAGACCTATAGGTCTGCAGTGGTGGAGGAGATGTCGCGGAGGTTTCAGTGGATCCGGACACTCAAAGGCCTCAAGGCTGACGACGATGACGACGACTTGCTCGAGTCCCAGGTGCGTGGCAACGTGGCCGCGTGCACCGAGTACTTGCCGAAAATCGACGATTTTCTCCACACTATTCTGTTTCGAAACAACGACGCCACGCAGCAGGCAGACAACGAACCTTTCTTCCTTAATGCCATTCTCAAGCGGTTTAGGGATGTGGAGGGCTTTGCCAAGAAACTCACCAAGGAAAACAGGCGAACTGACAAGATTTCCGTTAACAACTTCCAGGAGGGCGACTTGGCGTTGTTTCTTCCTACAAAGAAGGAAGCCGACGGGGTGTCACCATGGGCCGCATTCAATCTTGATGCTCCACACTACTTTTTGGATACGCAGGAGGAGCTCTCGGATAAGGAGTTTATTTTGAGCCGGATTTCCAGGATCGAGGAGCACGTGGTGATGGACGGAGACGACAATCCGTATGGTTTGGCTGAGGGAATCCGCTGGTTTTCCGTATCGGTATAGTGGACTTCAACACACGCATTAGTCGTATAGACGGACCAAAGATGCTCGGCGAGAATTATGCAACGTTGGTGAACAAATATGACACACTCTCTCCATTGTGGAGTCTTCTAATGGCCTCTGCTAGCGTCCCGCTGATGTCCAACAACTCCAACTTGTCACAAAGCGCCAACTTATCCTCCAAAGGAATGGAGTTAGTGCACACAATCTTGTCCAAGCGGGACGAGTTTAACTTGTCGATGGCATTGGATGAGAAGATGCCGTGAGTGACAATGGCCACCACGCGTTCCGCTCCATTGGAGAGCAACACGTCTGCAGCCTTGCACAAGGTGCCACAGGTGTCAGCAATGTCGTCGATCAAAATGCAGGTTTTCTTGGACACGTCGCCCACAAGCACCATCTTGGACACCTCGTTGGCCTTCTGGCGCTCCTTGTGGATGAGAGCAAACTGCACGTCCAACTTGTCGGCAATGGAGGCCACCCTCTTGGCTCCGCCCGCATCGGGCGACACAATGCTCAAGTTGGCGTGGCCATAGTTCTCCTGGATATACCTCAAGCAGGACGGCTCCGCATATAGGTTGTCGACGGGCACGCGGAAGAAGCCCTGGATCTGCGAGGCATGCAAGTCCATGGTGATCAAGTGGTTGCACCCGGCAGTCTGCAAAAGATTGGCAACCAACTTGGCAGTGATGGGCGCACGTGACTTATCCTTCTTATCCTGGCGGGCATAGGGGAAGTTGGGCACCACGGCGGTGATGCGGCGGGCACCGCCGGTCCTGCAAGCGTTGATTATCACGAGCAACTCCATGAGGAAGTCGTTGATTTTGTTTTCGCCGTGCCCGGTCTGGATGACGTACACATCCTCGTCACGCACGGATTCGCCGATGGCCACGGCGGTTTCCTTGTTCAGGTACTGGAACGCGCCGACCTTGGCCACGGGGATCGCGAGCCGCTCGGCTATTAGCTCTGCGAGCGCCCGGTGCGAGTTGCCGGAGATGAGCTTGATGGAGTTGGGGGTGGAGTGCATTGGTACGGGAAGAGGAGAGGAGATGTCGAGAAGTTTGGCGCTTGTCACGTGATGAGCGCGTCACGTGCGGACATATCAGTGGCCCACGTGTAATGCACGTGATACCACTACGCCTACATGTCCACGGGGGCTAGTGCTTTGTTAGTGCCTTACTAGTATTTATTACCGTGTTAAGTACCGTAGTGATACTCTCTTCCTGGTATTTTACCGTATTTAGATCTCTGTCGACATGCACATCTGGAGAGGGAGAATGGAGACTAGATCCTTGCCGGCCACCTGTACACTGGTGAAAATCGAATGCCCTACTCGCCTGTTCTAGGCGTTGCTGACTAGGTTGACTAATACCGTGGTCGTGCGCGACCCATATGGAGAGCTAGACAGTATTAGACAGTATTAGACAGTATTAGACAGTATTAGACAGTATTAGACAGTATTAGACAGTATTAGACAGTATTAGACAGTATTAGACAATATTAGACAATATTAGACAGTATTAGACAGTATTAGACAGTATTAGACAGTATTAGACAGTATTAGACAGTATTAGACAGTATTAGACAGTATTAGACAGTATTAGACAGTATTAGACAGTATTAGACAGTATTAGACAGTATTAGACAGTATTAGACAGTATTAGACAGTATTAGACAGTATTAGACAGTATTAGACAGTATTAGACAGTATTAGACAGTATTAGACAGTATTAGACAGTATTAGACAGTATTAGACAGTATTAGACAGTATTAGACAGTATTAGACAGTATTAGACAGTATTAGACAGTATTAGACAGTATTAGACAGTATTAGACAGTATTAGACAGTATTAGACAGTATTAGACAGTATTAGACAGTATTAGACAGTATTAGACAGTATTAGACAGTATTAGACAATATTAGACAATATTAGACAGTATTAGACAATATTAGACAATATTAGACAATATTAGACAATATTAGACAAAATCTAGAAAATTACTCGCTATATCCAGACTGCTTCTCTTTTACCACTCGACGACTACGACTTTTTTCATAAAGTCCCTTTCGGTATTTTTTCCAAACATTGTGTATACCTGAAAAACTACAAATACCTATATGCAGGACACCAAAGAAAGCCTTAATACCCCAGATCTTGGTCAAGGCTCTTGGTCAAGGCTTACAAGTATTCATCATGTTTCATACTGATTCGGATAACCACGAAGATTTAGGAACTCCAACAGTCATGGGCGTCATGTGTGGCGTCATGACAAACCTCGATGCTTACACTTGCTGTCTAGATAATGCTGATCCATTCATTGGACGTATATGATGCAGGTATATTGTCTGGCGGCAGTCCTTCGGGACTTTGCAGCTCCAGTCGAGTCAAGTCCTTCTGGACTATTCTGGTTGCCACCAATGTGGCTTGTGGATATTGCTAGCTTCGTAGATCTTGCTAGCTTTGTTGAGGGCTTAGTCTCTACCCTCCCTTGCCTCTTTTTCTCGTTCAGTCAGTCTAAACATCGGTGACACAACCCTTGGAGGCGTCGCTGACCAACTTGTAAAACTTAAACAAGGTTCCTCTCTTGTACCTTGGCTCTGGGGCCACCCACGTCTTTCTTCTCTCGGCCATGGTCTCCTCATCCACCAACAAGTCGATCTTGTTATTCTCCGTGTCAATAACAATCTCGTCTCCGTCGTGGACCAAGGCGATTGGGCCTCCCACAGCTGCCTCGGGCACCACGTGTCCAATCAAGAATCCGTGCGATCCGCCAGAGAATCTTCCGTCCGTGATCATGGCAACGTCCTGGCCCAACCCGTAGCCCATCAACGCAGAGGAGGGTTTCAACATCTCGGGCATGCCGGGTCCTCCCTTGGGTCCCTCGTATCTGATGATACAGACGGTCTTCTCGCCCTTCTTGATCTCACCGGCTTCCAATGCGGTGATGAATGCATCTTCACGGTCAAACACTCTGGCCTTTCCCTTGAAGTATGTGCCCTCCTTACCTGTGATCTTGGCCACACACGAGCCTGGGGCCAAGGACCCCTTCAAGATCTGCAAGTGTCCATTTGGCTTCAATGGGTTGCTGATGGGCCTGATAATGTCCTGGCCCTCTGGCAATCCTGGAAGTTTGCTTAAGTTCTCCTTGATAGTCTTACCCGTCACGGTGTATTGGTCTCCGTCAATCATGCCTTCTGCAAGCAACATCTTCATGACGGCTGGCGTACCTCCGGCGTATTGCAAGTCTGCCATCACATATTTACCAGATGGCTTGAAGTCCGCCAAGAGCGGCGTGCTGTCGGAGATTCTTTGGAAATCGTCCACGGTGATTTCGATACCCACTGACGAGGCAATGGCGATAATGTGCAAAACAGCATTGGTAGATCCTCCGGTTGCAATGATGTAGGTGATGGCGTTTTCGAACGACTTCTTGGTCATGATCTCCCTAGGTTTCAAGTCCAACTTCAACAAGTTCTTGACGGCCTCACCCACAGAGGCACACTCGGCAGCCTTTTCCTTGGAAACGGCTGGTGCAGACGACGAGTATGGTAAAGTCATACCCATCACTTCGGCGGCAGAAGCCATGGTGTTGGCGGTGTACATACCACCACAAGCGCCAGGGCCGGGGCAGGCATTTCTGACCACGTCCAAACGCTGCTCGTTGGAGATCTTCTTGGACAAGAACTGACCGTATGACTGGAAAGCATTGATAAGATCAATCTTCTCGGGGATCTCGGCAGATGTACCACACGATGGTGATCCGGGAAGAATGGTTCCTCCATACACCATAAGCGAAGGTCTGTTGTGTCTGGCCATAGCCATAAGAACACCGGGCATGTTCTTGTCACAAGAGGGAATGGCCACGGAACCATCATACATCTGAGCCATGATCATAGACTCGAACGAGTCGGCAATGATCTCCCGCGATTGCAACGAGTACTTCATGCCCTCAGTTCCGTTGGTGATACCATCAGAAACACCAATCGAGTTGAACTGCATACCCTTCAAACCAGCCTTGTTCACCGATTCCGTACATGCGTTGTTCAAGTCCATCAAATGTATGTTGCAGGGGTTTCCGGTCCACCACACGGACCCAACACCGACTTGAGCCTTGGAAAAGTCCTCATCGGTGAAGCCCGTTGCGTAGAGCATGGCCTGCGACGCACCCTGCGACATGTCTTGCGTGACAATGGACGAATACTTGTTCAAGTTTTTCTGAAGTGAACATGCTGTGCTTGAAAAAGCCCTAGCCCCGTATTTGGTCAACTTCATTGTGCTAGAGGTAGATAGTTTTTTCGCCGGTCTTGCGCCGGTCTCATCTTTTTTCACTTCGCGCGTCAGGTGACTCACCCTTTTTCCAGGCCAATCACAGACTTCTGATTAATATACTGCGAAAAGAAGGGTCAGATGCGACAGATAAGGTTGCATTTGTATCAGTGAATTGCAAACACCTCGTGTTTTCAAGCACCCTTTCAACGATTAGATTTGGCCCCAATGAATCGTTTCGAAGTCTGTAGCAGCAGTTTATGTCATGAAATTTATCATTACGGCGCACCCACAAATTCGGAAAACTCAATCAACTTAAAGAAAAGTATTTTCGATTGATACAAGGAGTAATTTTGATTGAATCGAAGGAAAAGGATTTCAATTCACTCACAGATTCAAAATTAACTGGTTTTCTCTCAAGACATAGAAATCACAATTGACTCAAAAGGTATACTTTCCAGACCGTTACGCTTGTTGGGTATCTTGGCTTGGACTAGTTGGATATCAGATGTCAGAAATAAAAAGTCCTAATTGGGCTAATGCGCGGGCGATCTCAATTTTCATGCTTCGGCAAAATTGAGGAGGAACAGACCTTTTTATAGTTCGCTTCTCGGCTTTTAAGGGCTGAATTCGCCACCTCCTTGTGACTATTGCGCTTTTGTTCAAGGAAGTCCTTGCAGCACGCCATGCACAGGCATGCAATAGGGAGGGACTGCAGACTGGTGCATGACATTGCATGTCTGGATATAAAAGAACCCGCCCGCTGTCAAGAAAGGCCATTCTTTCAAAAAATCCAGAGGCCTTGAACCGGCGTTTTGTACTGGGCCTTCACTTTTTAGTTCTCACTTTTTAGCTTTCACTCTCACATTTCTTACCCCTTTCCGGAAGATATGGATTGATTGGCTCAGAATCTTTGTCAAATCCCTTAAGCTATGGCACCCGAATCCCTGACATTTAGTTGCCCTTGTCTCCAAAAATTGACGTGTGGCTGCAAAAAGCTGCAAATGTCGCACGGAAAAATTTGACGTGTACGGGTTTATGTGGGGAACTATGAACACGCGGTGCGAGCGGCTGTGCGTCCATCTCCGACCCATCACATCATGAAAGCCAAAGTGCTCTTCATCGGCGACCTCAACGAAAACCTTCCCGAGTTCAAGGCGTTCCTGCACAAGTACGAGTGCATCAAGTACACCTTGCCCTCTACGAAAGAAGAAGTGGTGCGTGATCTTGAAACGAAGTACCACGACGTGGACGCCATCTACGGCGCTTGGTTGGGCTTTGTGTTGGTCGGAGGATTCCGGGACCAGCTCGTGGCCAGTGTGGGCGACCGGTTGAAAATAGTGGCCATTTGCTCTGTTGGCCATGATTCCTACGACGGCGAAGCCATGTCCAAGCGGGGAATTGCCTTGACTAATGTGCCATCCACCGGCGCTGCAGGTCCTGTTGCCGATTTGGTTCTTTTCAATACTTTGGCGGCATTTAGAAACTTTGGCATTTCGCTTGGAAACATGCAGCCCTCCAAAAACCACACTGTGGGCATACGGGCCGAGTTGCACGATGCTCCGTTTGACGCGGCTCAGGGCAAAGTCATTTTAAGCGGGAATGCCACCAGAAGTTACTCGTTCGGAGAAGTGATTGCAGGACGGCCATGTCTTAGCCCAAGCGGGCATAATGTAGTGATTGTTGGGTTCGGCAACATTGGCCAGAGGATCGGCGCCCGCTTAAGTGCCATCGGCATGAACATTCACTACGTGAAACGTACCCGGTGCAGTGCTGAAGAGGAGCAGAAATTGGGGTTTAAAACCACCTACCACGCCGATCTCGCTCTGACCTGTGCTCTTGCTGACTTGGTGGTCGTTTCGTGTCCTTTGACCAGCGAAACCAGGCACCTCATCGATGCCAAACTCATTCAAAAATTTGAGAAGCCTATCCGTATTATCAACATTGGAAGAGGGCCAATTATCGACGAGCAGGCATTGGTCGATGGGTTAAACACAGGCAAGGTGGTTTTTGCGGGATTGGATGTGTTCGAACAGGAGCCCAAAATTCACGAGGGCTTGTTCAACCGTCAGGATGTAATCTTGACGCCTCACATTGGTGCTTCAACGGTGGGGAACTTTGACCATACGGCGGTTTGTGCTTTAGAAAACATTGATGCAGTGTTGCTGGGCGCAGAGCCTTTGACCAGGGTAAATTAGGCGATGATGTTTTTGCGAAGCAATACGCTAAAAATCAGCAATGTCAGCGTGTTATCAGAAGTGATCAAGCAGTTCACTGGAGCAATGAGAAGGTGATCAAGCAGTTTACTGGAGTGATATGAAGTTGACGAGATAAGGAATCAATAGAAAGCTGATACAAAAGAATGGTTTAACTTCTGATCTAGAGGATTGACAAGGCCTTTTTACATGTACTCCATGGATTTGAGCTGGTGTTTCTGTTGCGTGCGGTTCCATATGAAACTGATATGTGTCCAGTGACCGGTGCCTTGACCATTCACAATTGGCATTACCATATCTCAATTTTCACTGCCTCTTCTCAATTACAAATGACCATTGGCCAGTACCGATCATTGACGTGTGGCACTGTCGTGACCCTGGATCTTGGTGTTTATAGGTGTAGTTTATATGGCCGAGATCGTAGTGTGGTGTACGGAGGTCGTGCGCGGCGCCCGAAAGCAAGGCGAAGGCTCGCTCTCCCCCATTTTCTCCCCTTACCACAATGGCTTCTCTATACAAAGGCGTCTATACAGCCATCTACGACTATGACGCTAACACGCCCGAGGAGCTATCCTTAGCCGCCGGCGACTTGCTCTACATATTGGAGATTTCCGATGTAGACGACTGGTGGACCGTCAAGAAAAGGGCTTTGCCCGTTTCCGGCCAGGACGTCGAGGAGCCCGTGGGGTTGGTTCCGTCCAATTACATCGAAAAGGCCCCTGTTTTGGCCCGCTGCACGACCTTATACGACTACGATAAGCAAACCGAGGAGGAGCTTTCGTTTAAGGAGGGGGTCGCGTTTGATGTTTACGATATGAACGATCCTGACTGGTTATTGGTGGGGAACAGCACCGAGTATGGGTTTATTCCGTCCAATTACATTGAGTATCAGGATAAGAATCTGAAACAGAGCCAGAGTCAGAATCTGAGTCAGAATCCAAACAACAATCCAAACCAATTGGGCCAGAGCCAAAATCAGTTAGATCATTCAGCGCCTGCTTCCGGAAGTGTGGCTCTGAAACCGCTCGAGCTTGCTCCGCCAAATCAAAACTTCCCTAATCAGTCTGGACCTGCACACAAGCAGACCGAACCCTACGATTTGAACGGTGACAAGTTCGTGGATGCAAGTGACGGGTACGGAAATGGGAGAGCGGATGTTGAAAGCGAAGAAGAGGCGCCTCCCCCAATGCCCTCGCGGCCTGGGACGCAGAAACCGACTTCTGAAACGGGTCGTGAAACAAGAGCAGGGCTCACAACCGGCAATATCTCCCGGGGCCAAGAGCAAGAAGAAGAACTCGGCCAGAATTCGCAAAGTGCTGCCGACAACGCTACTCCTGAGCACGGATTCGACGGAGAGTATTTCCGCTGGTATATAGACGAGGTGGATGGGCGCAAGAAGCGGCCAGTGGTTTTGGCAATTGGCAATGGGCTCATAATTCTCAAGCCCAACTCCAACAATCCCAAAAAACTCCTGTTGAAGTCTGCATCGTCTCTCGATAATAACTGGCGCATACGCGATTTGGTCAACTACAACCATGAGAAAAAACACGTGTTCTTTGATTTCAAAAACCCTCAGGCATCGATTGAGTTGCACGCAGGCACCAAGGATGTAGCTGAGGCAATTGTCTCTGTTTTGGGCGATTTGAAGGGTGCAGAACAAGCTCGTGGCTTAAAAGAGGTTGCTCGTGCGGCACTGACCAAGACCTCTGAGTCCAACAAGCGGGTGGGAGTGTTACTTTTTGACTTCAAGGCTCAATCCAACGATGAGTTACTGTGCAAGGAAGGCGAAGAGGTGTACATTGTTGACCTGAAAAAATCCAAGGAATGGTGGCTCTGTGAACGTACTTCTGATGGCCGCCAGGGTGTTGTTCCCTCCACCTACATTGAGGTCATTGCAACCACCAATTTAGACAGTTTGACTGATGGCGTACAGAGAAGAAAGTCAAAGAAAGCTTCCCCACTGAAAGGACGCGTGGTGGAGGCCGCAAAGACCCCCAGGTTCCGTGACAGAGACGACCGGGACAAGATCCGAGAGTCCGACCGCAAAAAGCGGGTCGAACCATCGGCTAAACCTGAGCCAAACATGCCCAACTTCCACAGAATCCGTACGTGGATCGATAGCTCGGGCTCGTTTAAAGTGGAGGCCGAGTTCTTGGGCTTCAAGGAGGGCAAGGTGCATTTGCACAAAACCAATGGAGTCAAGATCGCCGTGCAGGCCACCAAATTATCGGTGGAAGATTTGGAGTACGTCGAGAGGGTGGCAGATGTCCTGCTTGACAAGTACAAAGAGGAGTTAGCCCGGCAGTCTGCCAAGAGAGAACGGGCCCGAGCCGCCAAAAGCCCCACCAAATCGGCCACGGCGGTGATTAACGATGTGCCGCCACCCAAACCCGATCGGTCCAAAGCTACGCCGATTCCGCAAACAGAGCCTGATTACGACTGGTTCGACTTCTTTCTTTCTTGCGGTGTGGATATTGGCAATTGCCAACGGTACTCAATCAACTTCAGCAAGGAACAGATGGACGAGACCATTTTAGAGGACATCACGCCTTCGCTTTTGCGGTCGTTGGGCTTGAGGGAAGGCGACATTTTGCGCGTGATGAAGCACTTGGACCAAAAGTTCCACCGTGAGAAGTCCGTGCCTTCGGAAACACCCACCGGAGGTCTATTCACTGAGCCAACGGGTGCCTTGAAAAACAACAGCACTACGGAGTTGTCGAAGGTCACGGCTAACGCATTGCCAGTGCCCGCCAAGGAACAACCTAAGAACGAAGACGACGCGTGGGCCATCAAGCCTGCCCTGAGAAGCAACGAGGCCCCCGAGTCCCAATTCACGGGCTCTTTGCAGGACCTCGTGGATATCCAGCCTTTGAACGGCACGTCCCTGAGCGTGGTGACTGCACCTGCAGCAGCACCATTGACGCCAGTAAAAACGGCACAAAGCCAGACTCCTCAGGCAACGCCAGCTGATCAACTGAAGAATAAGCAGTTGCCTGAAATCACGCCTGCACAGACCGGCTTGACTGCCACGAAAACTGGGGGTCTCATTCCTGTACCTACCGGAGGTTTGATTCCCGTGCAGCCCACCGGATTTATTCCTATTCCGGCTCAGCCAACGGGTTTCATACCTATTCAAGCAACATCGGGACTCATGCCACAACCTACGTTTGGTATAGTGCAGCTTCAAACGGGGGTTGCTACATTTCCAATGCCTCAAACATCATTCAACCAACCTCAGACATCTTTCAACCAGACTGCTCAGTTGCCATTCAATCTGCAACCCACTGCATCATATGTTCCAATGCAACCAAAAGTCAATCAAATGCCATTGCAACCTACTGCATCGTTTGTTCCTCTCCAGCCGGGAACATCAGCAACAATGCCGCAAACTTCTTTTGGGCAACCCGCTGGGGGACAGGATACAGGGCTTTTTGGGCAGGCCACTGGGGGACAAAATACAGGTCTTTTTGGACAGCCGGGTAATACTGGACAAATCAACGGTCAAGCCACTGGAGGTCAAAACACTGGTGTTTTAGGACAGATGACTGGACAGCGCACTGGAGGAATGGCCAATGCGTTTGTTCCACAGTCGACTTTCGGCAAGCAAATCACAGGAGGCTTCATGGCTTCAAATCAGACTGGAGGAGGACAATACCAAACTTCTTTTGGAAATCAAGTGACTGGGGGAGTTCCTCAAACATCATTTGGAAATCAAGCGACCGGAGGCATGATGCCCCAGACATCATTTGGAAACCAAGCTACCGGAGGCATGATGCCGCAAGTATCTTTTGGAAACCAAATGGGAAATCAGAGCTTTGCAAACCCCAGTGTACCTCAAACGTCGTTCGGAACTCAAGTGACCGGTGGCTATGGAGCTCAAGGCCAGTTTAACCAGACCGGAAACAGTCAATTTGGAAACACCAATACTCAGCCATTTGGAGCCCAAGCAACTTCCCAATTCGGCAACCAAACGGAAATGAACCAGTTGAATAATATGTTCCAGAACACTTCTATACAGCCATCATTCAACCAGTCTACACACTCTCTTGGCCAGCCTACTACCTCTTTTGGACAACCCCAAACATCTTTCGGCCAGGCGCCTTCCTTTGGCCAGACTTCCTTTGGCCAGCAGCAGTTTGAAGGATTTGGAAACCAGCCTTTATTGTCCCAACCTACTGGTCTCGGGTTTGGAAACGGGCCTGCCTTGCAAAACCAGCCCACCGGAAAAAGAGCCAATTTGCAGGCGGCCACTGCGGATAACCCCTTTGGTTTCTAGTTATCCGTGTACAGAATGACATGAAAATGTACATATATATAAGCTGCTGGGCTCTCGGACCAACTCTTAGCCTATTGTGGATGTGTTTCATATCTGACACGCGCGGTGCATTTTGCAGCCATGCAACCAAATAAAATCCTGCGCCCAAAGCTGTAAGGGATGTTCCCAAAAATATAAAAGGGGCGCATCCGGATCTCTAAAAGTCCCTCTTTTTTACCTCTCATCTTCTTTATAATCTTCAACCTCCAGGATCAAGAATTGTTTTCAAGAATCACGGTTTCCATTACCAGATTTAAGCTTCTTCCTCGAGACTCAAGGTGTTCCTTATTTAGGTTTTAACTTCGAAACTTCGGGTTTTTTCTAAAGAAATCTGCAGTATTCACTGTGAATTGAGTTGCAATTTCAACAAATAAGGGTCTTGACTATAAGCATCAGGTCTACATCATAAGAGAGAGTTAGAATTCCTGTTTTGAGCATAAGGTTACTTAAGAAAGTATTACTTAAGAGCTAACCTTCATGAGTTACCCAGAGACCCAGCAGCGTTTCGGGGACCTCCTCGACTTTCTATGCCAATATAAAGGGCGCCTTCTCGACGACCCATATCGAGGCAATCTCGAAACCATCCGAGTTTTCTACCAGCTCCAATATCCAGAAAAAAAGGATTCTAGAGTTGAGACACTCAAGCAGTTCTCGAAATATCTTGATGAGTTTAACACGATTTCCGCCAATGCGCTTGAGTTTAGTACGGATGGGGTAAAAAGACTTACGTGGATCAAAAAGGCCAACCTCGACCTTTTGCAAAACCGCCTAAAGGATTCGGACCCACCAGGGAGAATTCCAAATATCGAGTTCGAATACACCAATCCCTGCTTAAAAGAACCCATGCAGGCCGCGTTGATTGGAATGTTGAAGTCCGATTTATACACCACGTCACGTGTGGAGACAGAAGAAGAAAACGGGTTTGATTTCGACCTCGACAGACTCAGCGAAAGTCTCAGTAAGCCAACGGCAATGGAGCAACTTGGACAGCAGCGGGCCAAGCTCCAATCGACCCAAAAGCCGTTTTTCGAGGTGTGTGAGTCGGCAGTCCACAACCAAACACTTGCCAAGTTGTGCTTGAGCTCCAAAACACTCGGCCAAGGCTCCAACGAGCTCCCTCCAAATTCAAAGATTCACAAAGTTATTGCTTCGTGCAAGTCGCTCATCAACAAGGAGATTTTGACGTGTGTCAAGTCTAAAATCCATTTCTTGCCGCTCTTGACCTCCCATACTGATCTGTACCTTGGCAACTGTTCCTACTTGGACACATGCCATAAGCTCAAGAATTGCCGATACTTGCACTTTTACACACTCAACCCATCACAGGCAGCATCGCATGAGGAGTCTAAACCATTGCTAGCATTGGACTATACGGTTGGGGAATGCTACGATACTATTTCCAAGAAGCAGCTCCCACCCCAATGGATCAACTGCGATGTACGCTACCTCCCCTTCAGTATCCTAGGCAAGTTCGCTGCCATCATCTCCGACCCGGCGTGGGATATCCACATGTCTTTGCCATACGGCACATGCAAAGATTCCGAGCTTCTCTCGCTTCCAATGAGAGAGCTCCAGGATGAAGGCATCTTGATGCTTTGGGTGACCGGGCGCTCCATTGAAATTGGGCGTAAAGCCTTGGCTCAATGGGGATATACTATTTCCGATGAAATGATTTGGATCAAATTGAACCAATTACGCAGAACAATTGTTACGGGCCGAACAGGCCATTGGTTTAACCACTCCAAGGAGCACTTGATAGTAGGGGTGAAGGGTAACCCCATCTGGCTCAACAAGAAAATCGACATTGATTTTATCGTTAGTGGAACACGGGAAACTCTGCGTAAGCCAGACGAGCTCTACGGCATTGTAGAGAGGTTGGTGGGAAAAGATGCTCGCAAGCTAGAGATTTTCGGCCGAGACAACAATATCCGACCCGGATGGCTCACAATCGGAAACCAAGTTACGGGCACGTCACTCTATGAGGAGGAGGTGTTGCAGAATTACAACAAGTACCAAGCGCAAAAAAGCCGGCGGTGAGCAAGTGACACAGGCAAGTCTATTGGGAATTATGTTGCCTTGTTTTTTTCCTGCTGGATCATCTTTAAGCGCTCTTTTCCGGCTCTGTTGTCCATCTCGGTCTTGACATCGAGCTTATACCCTAACCAAAAGGCGACCTCAAACACCACAAAAAAAGGCGCCAAGACCACTGCTTGAAGCAAGTTGTCGACCAAAGCTGGGGCTCTCTTCTCGTGAAAAGCGTGGCCATAAAACTGGGCCAACCAACAGGAAACATGTATGGCGGCCGCAATCTGCACATACTGGGATTTCGAAATGGCCGAGGTACTGAGAGCCAAAGACTCATAAAAGTTGCGCTGAACGTCAGCATAAGCCACCAAAAACAAAAAAGACGGAAGTCCCAATTGCCAGTCCAACAACACATAATAAAGGCCATAGACCCATGCGGCGATGGTGCCCACGGTGGCCAGAGGATAACTTTCACTAATGACAATTCCAATGCACATGCTGAGTGCGGAGAGCAAGATCATGGGGATACAGATCAAGTGGATGGTCACGTTTATGTGGTTCATGTGGTATTTGCGATAAAAGACGAGGTGACTCCTGAGGTTCAAAAGTCCAGGCATCGTGGAGGTATGAAAGAGTTAAGTTGATGATTGGATGTGATTATACGTTGCTTGATAATTGAGTGATTCAGTAACCAAATGAATGTTTGAGAGATGTGAGATTCGAATAGAGGAGCAGTGGTTTTTCCATTGATGAAAAAGTTGTTTGCGCTGATTACTTTCCTAAATTGCGGAGAAAGCCTGCATACACTCTACTCATACGCAATTCGTGAAGCGTCTGTCTCCGCATTTCACATCGGACCTCGGGGGACCAATTCTAAATAGGCTTCATAATCGGGATGTCTTGGTTCCGTTCAAAAGCATTTACTTACGCGTTCAAGAGCCTATTTACGCCCTCTAGACAAAGAGGCTATGCTGTACTGAGAGTATATGCAGGAACATATATGTTGATTCAAAGCATTGCTCGGCAACATCGGCTCAGTAGCACCACAGAACAAGTATAGAACGGACCAGCGTAGGCTGTTCATCGTCGAGATGGTGTACGGGTGTATGACTTTCTTCCTACTGCGCACTAGAGACCCACTAGTACCAAAGACTGTCTTGTCAGTAAGCTAAAACCTATACTACTTCTATACTCTCAACTCCAAGGATGGCTTCTTGACCAGCCTGTTTCTCTTGGTTTGCTGAGTCGTACCCCGTTGCCGGTCGAAGGCACCTGCAGACAGAATGTCTCTTCCAAGGTTATCGAGGTCTTTCACTTTGTAGATTCTGACGATCCAGTTTTGCGAAGTAAATGCCTCTTCGACAGCATCAAGCGTGATTTTCCGGGATGCTGGGATGTACTGGTTCCGTACACGGTCCACTCCGTCCCGGCCCTGGAACATGTCTGTAAACCCATAGTACGACATCTTGTACATCAAGGAGTTTTGCATGGTCTCGGAAGCATCCTTATCCATCTTGTACTCGCCACTCTCACTGAAGTAGTCTCTCTCATGGATCTCCTCGGGCCAGATTCCCTCGGAAATACGGACCATCCACAAGAACTTGTTGATATCGTCACCAGAGTAGCCTAAAACACCGCCGAAAATCACTAACACGTAGTCGACGTCGTGCTTCTTCAAGATGTCATACGACACCTCTTCGCCGGCTGCCATGGCTTTGCCCACTGTGGCGATGTGTGTGTTGTTCCACGTGTTGTTGTCCACAAGCGTGGTTCTGTCGGCCATTCCACCGATCTGGTAGCCGTAGTCCCACCATGCCATGACCTTGGCATCCTCGGGGGTGTTCATTCTCAACCAGTAGTATGCCTCTCTGTAGTCATCGATGATGGCCTGGGATCCGTCGGGGTTTCTGGAAGCCAAAACCACGGAAGGAGATGAGTATGCATTGGACGTGACCCACGTACAGTGCAACACAAAGAGGTAGAGGTAGTAGATGAACGATGACAACACAACGGCCTTGGTCAACACCTGGAACACGGGGAAGTTTGTCTTGGAGGACTTTTCAGACTTATCCTTTTGGTCCGAGTTGACCTTCTCTTTTCGTTCGAACAACTCCACAAAGTTCAAGTAGCAGTCAAGGAGGTTGGACAATGCAATGGCTCCGGAAACACAGATCACAGGCGTGAGCGTCAACATCAACCGCACCATGACACCAGCAAAGTAAGTGCCGAGAACTCCGTAGATAATGATGAAGAGGTGCTCATCCTTCAACTCGCGGAAACAAAAGTACAAGCCTGCGGGGAACAACCAGACCAAGAAGTTATTGTCAAAGAAGAACGAAGGCCATGCGGTGGGCTGGTGCTCGGAGACGGAGGCGATGATGGGAATGTGGATTTTGGCATAGTTGGTGTCCCACAAAGAGTAGAAACGACCCGTCCAAGGAGCAATCCAGCCGGCAGCGGTCAAGACAAAGAGGCCGGCGACTCCAAGCGCAATGGTTAGGAGCACCGACACGGTGAAGAAGGACTTGAACTGGGCATCGGGCACCGAGGAGCGCACGTACGCGCCAAAGGCAACCAACTGCAACAAGCCGAAAACACCCAACGCAGCCATATGGTCATTGGAGCGGATAGGCAAGAAGCCCACAAACGGAATCTGCATGGACGCCAAGGTGCCCAACGCATACCAGGTGGTGTATGCAGTGTACAAGCGAGGAGAGTACCTGCCCATCAAAACAAGCACGAACACATGCAAAGGAATCAAGTTGGTGATGAACACATAGCCGCCCCACGCAGACACCATGTAAAAGTACGACAAGGCCGTCAATGCTCCGTAGAATACACTGCCCACCTTCATGGACTTGATCCAAAGGTAGAACGTGGCCATGAGCAACGTGATGGCAATGGCTTCGTTATCGTAACTTCCGGCCACAGACCGCAGGATGTAACCCGGCGCAATGCCCATGAAAATGGCCGCCAAGAGGCCGGCGTTGCGGTCCTTCATTTCCGAGGCAAGAAGGTACGAGAAAATGGCGGTGATGCCGGAGAACGCAGGCGCAAGCAAAACACACACATTGCGGATATCAATTGGGAGCGCCAACCACTCCCTCAAGGTATGCCAAATCACCCCAGACGTGACCATAAGCCCAGGGTACAAGGTGCCGCCGGTGACCCTGCCCAAGGGGTACCAGGTTCTGTCGTCGAACCAGTTTAAAAAGTCGTAGTAGGAGTTGTTGACCAAGTACCTGGTGGCCCTGAAGTTGAACCAGGGGTCGAATTCGTGGATGATGGACTCGAACCGGATCACCGAGAAGAGCCGCGACGAGATGGCCGCCCCTGCAATCAGGAGGAAGATGATCACGCGGAGAAGCTGCTTGACGGTAGCAAGCTGGACTCCGAGCACGTGCTGGATCTTGACTTGGGACATGTTGGTGTTGAGTGACGTGGAGGAACGGTGAAAAGCGAGGCCGCGCCACGTGGATGCGGCCACGTGCGCGGGTCACGTGACCACCTGTCTAGGCCCACCGCCCGGGCTCCAGGCACCGGCTGGGCCTCGGCCTCTTGAATGGTGTTCGGCGGGCGGGCCCGGCGGTTCCCCGGGCGTGCATATAAGCACGGGCGGGTCGTTGTATGGCGGCATGCACGTCCAGTAGTCGAAAGTGGTATCTGGAGGTGGCATCCTCTATGGGCACCCACTCGGAAATAGAGTCTGCTTCTCCCTAGCCGCTCATCGCTCAGGACTTGCAGTGGTGTCTGGCTCGGCCCATTTCCTATTTCGGATCCATTGTAACCACCCCGGCTGGTCTACAACTTGCTCCGCAATTCAAATTCCCATCAATGGGTCATATTGAGCCAATACGCTGGACGCTAGCAACCATTCTTTTCTTAACTCTTACATTGACCACCCTGAAAAGACTAGCTCTCTACAGTTGACGAAGCCCTAGAGGGCAATTTGGCCACGTCCGTGCTACCGTTGACAACTTTCCTTTCCCATTGCCATTGTTCCGCTTGCAAACAACAGCTTTCTCCTTGTGCCCGGAGGTGTTCACATACTTGGTCTGCAGACTATTCCTTCTCCCGCACTGCATACAAGGGGGCTTCCCACCGCCTTTCTATTCCAGATTCTCCGATATTGAGTGCTGGAGAGGACCACGGATTTGTGTGACGAGCTACTTCTTGGCGTGATCTACTCGGTCATTGTGCAGGACAACAAGACCTTGGAGTATGTTCCCATTATACGTGGCAGACCCAGTTTTATTTGATCTACAAATTTGATGGGTACCTCTTGACCTTTGCTGGCGACACCGGGGGTGCCAAAAATCCTTGTCCACGAGCTTTTCCTGCAGGAAGACGCCAAGGTGCCTATACCGTCTCTTCGCAAGGACTATAAGAATTGGACCCTGTGGTGGACGTGTTAATCATTGACTCGGTGGCTTCTCGTGCACTAGTCAACGACTGTCTGCAGGAGTTGTGGACACTATCGGGAATCGGCAAAAGAACGAAGTTATCGCATATCAGTCGGGTACATGGTCCAAAAAGATACCCCTATGGACGATGCATACCGCAAGGCATCGCTTTTTGCCTTCTCCAGAGAGGATGACGTCTTGTGCTGGATCCCCATTCCATCGGCCAGTGTTGACATTGCCGTTGCTCCAGTGTCTACACCGGACGATACGGCAAAGAGGATAGTTTCCGCAGTGCCTTCGGTGGCCGTAGAAAAAGGGTGTACAACTAGAGGGAGACCCACCACAACAGTGGATCCCATGGCCATATAAGGAAATGAACCCGTCTGTCAAAGGCGGGCACTGAGGCCGAAGGATCCGCCTCTTCTATACACGTGAAACGCTTCTGGTGGGTCTGGTTGCAGGAGACCTCTTGGTATGTGTTGTGGATAGGCGACGGCGTCCTTTATACTTCACCTTCCACTACCTTGACGTACTCCCATGTGACATCCCATTGGACCGACCTTACTTTCACCCACTAACTGGTATGGCTTTACAATGGCTAGTTCCTGCAACTCTTTGCCTGAATCACTAGAATTATCCTAGGCTCTTCTCATACATTTCTATGGTATGTTCTTCTCATACATCTCTCTATGGTATGCTTTGGTACACCAACAGAAGGTTTCAATCTTCCTATCTATGCTTGTACATTGATTTGCTTCCCTTGTGAGTCTACTTCGGGCATATATAAAACACCTAGGTTATGCATAGTGGTAGATCCCGCACGCATTAGCCATGCCCGAACCGAACAGTCATGCCCGTGACACTACCACGTGATGCTACTGTATTACTAGATAGTCTACTTCCTGGCAGAGTTAGGACTTGTCGTGCCGGAATCTGATGCACGACGACAGTGCTAACGACTAAGGTTGGTGTTACCATACATCAGTCACGTGGCCTATTCCAATTTTATGTGTGAATACTCAGTACTAGAACACGTTCGCGGGTTTTCAAGCTTCTGCCGCGCCCATGTAGAAGTGGCTGCGAAACCGACTGGACTGACGTGCGATTTCAGAATCCTCGTGATGACATCCTTTGATGACCGGAGTATTGATGGACCCAGTGTTGAGTTGCAAGGTGATCTTGGATAATGCTGTTCCTGGACGACGGACACTAGTGTACAACTGGCTACCAGGGAGCTGTCTAGGCAACCACTTAGTATTTGTCACGCCAGGTGGTTAGACCCCAAGAAAGTGGCTCCAATCCACTGGACTCAATGTGCCCCACTGGAGTCAGTCTGGTGTGAGGGAAAGGCGAAATTGAAAGCACGCATCAATGGCAGATGGATCAGGGCATAGCCGAGTTTCCCTTGTCCAAATAGCCATATAATACTTTTACGTAATAGATGGTGACACCTGGGTGCTAGTGCCAGTTCTGCTCTGGTGTTCCAGGCTGAGTCAGTAGTCAGTACTCAGTCAGAGTCAGTCAGAGTCAGTAGTCAGTCAGAGTCAGTAGTCAGTCAGAGTCAGTCTCGGTCTACCTTTGGACGAAACTAGTCCAGGAGAGGGCTGCATCTCCTTGAGAAATACCACACGATCAAGAGCCTTCTAATCCCACCTAGCGGACATGCACTGCCCTGCACAGAGTACAGAGTAGAAGAGTAGAGTGTATAGACCTTTCATGGGTAGAAACAAATAGTATAGTAAATCTAGAGCGTAGATAAGTTGATCGGTAGACTGGATTATGTCTAGTCCTACCCAGATAGAAGGAAGTGTAGACAGTAGGCAGATCGTATAGTAGTCTTATAGGCAGAGTCCTAATAGGTAGAGTTACATTATACTAGTAAGTACGAATCTATAGGAGTAGAGCAGACCCTACTAGGTAGACTACTCTATAGTTGAGTATACAGTCTGTAGTGGATTCTGAACGTTTAGTACTTTGTAATTCAGTATTTTGTGGCGATTCCTCGAACCAGGGTTTCAACAAATGAGCCGAGATAAGACAAGCTAGCTAATCCTTTCGGACCACCGTTTCGGCGTGGTAAGCCCATTAGGGACGATATCCGGTGGGTACGATTCCTGTTATATAGCAGGTAGGACCCATTTCAGGGTGTGACAATCCATCTGACCAACAAGGTGGGCTTTTTATCCAGAGGTAGTGCGCTTACCATCGGGGGTCAGTAGAGACCAAAAATCTAGACTAGCTAGAGTTTACTCATGGTGCGTAGTAGTTAGTAGTAGGTAGTAGTAGGTAGTAGTAGGTAGTAGTAGTTAGTAGTAGTTAGTAGTAGTTAGTAGTAGTTAGTAGTAGTTAGTAGTAGTTAGTAGTAGTTAGTAGTAGTTAGTAGTTCCTTAGGAGTAGTTAGTAGTAGTTAGTAGTAGTTAGTAGTAGTTAGTAGTAGTTAGTAGTAGTTAGTAGGTCCTTAGGAGTAGACTGTATAAGTGAGTACTCTATGGTAAGATAGGAAAGCCTCAATAAAGCCTGGTAGCTTTCACCGGGCAGGCACCCTCGGAGCATACAAGCTCGCATCACTTGTTGCGCGAATAAAGCTGCAACAATGGCTGCAAATTCCCCTCTTTCGGCTCAACTCTACTCACCATCTCCGCCCACACTACGCAACTTAACTATACTCTACCTTCACGCGACATGAAACATACCGCAACCCGCATCCCCAAGGCCGACTTCAGGTCAGTACACAGTCAGTGCCCGCGTAGTAGTAGTAGTAGTAATAGTAAGTAGTAGTGTAGTAATAGTAAGTAGTAGTGTAGTAGTAAGTAGTAGTAAGCAGTAGTAGTGTAGTAGTAGTAGTAGTGTAGTAGTAGTAGTAGTGTAGTAGTAGTAGTAGTAAGTAGTAATAGTAAGTAGTGTAGTAAGCAGTGTAGTAAGCAGTAGTACTAGTAGTAGTAGTAGTAAGTAGTAAGTAGTGAGTAGCAGTAGTAGTAGTAATAGTAGTAGTAGTAGTAGTAGTAGTTCACTAAGTACCATTCGTAAATACTAGAGCAATAAACTATCGGTGGATCAACCTAACTGGTTGAAAGGTGGAACCATTACACAACACTCAGGCAGGAGCGGTGGAAAAGTTGAAGTAGGCAGGCATAGACCGAACAGCCCTGTGGTAATTTTCACCCATTTCATTCATTCTACGTCTGTTGCATTAACGTCAATGCACAGAATTGTCCGAACTAGGAGGACTATTCAAATAGAGCTGTCCTGAGTCGAGCAGTGTTGAAGTGGCCTTACCGTCACCGAAAAGGCTCTGGGTCCCTGGGTACCTGACTTTTCAGTCTTTTGGACTTGGCTTGTCATGCACAGCGAGAAACATGGACCTTATACTAAAGGAAAGTATTGATTCCATAACCAGTTTCTGATTCCATTTAGTTGCTTCTACATCCCATGGCGCGGTAGCTGGTCCTATGGAGCTTGCCAGTACCCAAAGTGTCACATACCAAGAGGCCGCATCGCAGGAGATCAAGTGAACTGATTCTCCAGAATAATTTAACTGTGCACTATCGAAAGGTCCTCTTTGAGAAATAGATCTGAGAGATATGCCTTTTAAAAATGTGGCTTCAATCTGTTGGGCAGTTTAAACGTGTTCCAATTTCGGGGATTTGAGCATCGGCTTGGCCTGGTCGGAGCGTACGTGCTCACTTCTAAAGTAATAAGTTCTAAAGTAATAGTTGTAAGATCAAACAAGAGTTAGTGAATTTCCCTTGGATGTCAGTACAGTACACATGGTCTTTTCTAGAACTTACCACGCTAGGCCTGAAGAGAATGGAACTGGGGCACTTTTGTGGTGTAAGTAGGTTAATATCTGCGAGTACACGAACAGTGGTTCTGGAAGTTCCAGTCCAAGTTATGCTGGTTCTGCTGTAGGCGCAGGCCAAACCCACTGGTCCTCTGGTCCACTGATTTCAGCCTCACCATGAGCTCAAACTCCATCTGCAAGTGCTTTTTAGGCCACTGGTTCATATTCAGGCCTCTGGGTTGAATCAAGAAGTCATAGCCAACACTGACAATCTGGTTGCCCCCCGTCTTTGGTCTGGCCCCTCTACACCTACAGACTACCGTTGGACAGGATACAACTAGCCATAACTAGACTACAATACCAATAGACTAACAATAAACGGACTAGAGGTAACAGGCACTAATGGACACTAGAATAGGAATAGGTTCTAGACTAAATGTAATACTAGTTCTAGAAACATACTAGTACTAGTCTGATTCGGAAATACTAGAGTGATACTAGACTAGCTAGACTAGACCAGATGCAATGCTGGACTGAATGCGAGATTCTAGGCTAGACACTCGATACTGACTAGACACTCGATACTGACTAGACACTCGATACTGACTAGACACTCGATACTGACTAGACAATCGATACTAGAGGGTAGTAACATAGTGTAGTGGTATTGGAGGTAGTACAGAGCGTATTCTAGTGTCATAGAGAAGTCGTAATAGGGTGGTAGAGAGCAGTAGAGAGGTAGAGAGTCGTAGTACTAGTATGAGTTAGTAATACTGTATGGTTTGTGTAGTATAGTTGATATACCACTTGAGCACTACCGCAGCACAGACTAGTATAGAGTAGTATAGTGTATAGTAGTATAGTGTATAGTAGTATAGTAGTATAGTAGTATAGTAGTATAGTATAGTAGTATAGACCTCTACAGTAGAGTAATAGTACTAGAGTAATAGTACTGGAGTACTAGTAATAGTACTAGAGTAATAGTACTAGTAATAGTACTAGAGTAATAGTACTAGTAATAGTACTACAGTAATAGTAATAATACTACAGTAATAGTACTAGACTAGAGACAATCCTAATAGACTAGGGTTGGCCTTGTGTACGACTAATACTAATAGCTCATTGTTGTATTCGTCGATTCTTCAAGGACTCCAGTGGTCTGAAAGGTTGAAAGTTACATAACACATGCAAGTTATCAAAAGATGCGTTAACTCTGGCCCGTGCTATGGTCTGCCTTGTGACGATGGAGATGGACTCCATTGCAAGGGCTGACAAGGCCTATCCAGCAGGACGTTTTCGTCCTATGGGTGGTGTACCCGGTGGATCTAAACTTTACTACAAGTAACACTAGGTCTTATACAAGTAACACTAGAGGTAGACAGAAATCATACTGGAATTAGATATGAAGTTAGACTAGGTAATAATCCAGATAGAGAGGACAGATAATGAATTTACTAGAATAAGGCTAGAATAGCGATTAGACAGATAGTATGCTAGACAGGCACTAGGCTAGATACTAGATTAAGAGTAATCTAGACGGAGATTAGACTGTAGTAACGAGAGACTGTAGTAATCTAGACTAGAGAATACTAGACCTACTAGAATAAGAGTAATCTAGACTAGAGAATACTAGACCTACTAGAATAAGAGTAATCACTAGATAATACTAGACCTACTAGAATAAGAGTAATCTAGAATAGTCAGTATACCACACTAAACACTGAAGTCAGTAATACAGATACTACATAACACTGCCTATTGGAGGCTAGGATATGTTGTAGACACCAGTACCCTAAAGCCGATTCTTAATGGATAATAGAACTTTCAACATTTTAATAGGTCAACTGCTCCCATTACACTTAATCACTCAGCCTTTAAGAATCAATTATGAAAAGGATTTTACAAGAATTCGTTTAACACGACTCATGTATGAAAAACTTCTAGTTATTACATGCTTAAAAAGAATAATATATAATGCATGATTAACTTATATCTAGTGACATTACATTATTGACTCCATTAAATATTACATTATTACCATATATAACGATTATTGCCGCAAATTGACCTTGAACAATAAGGGAACTTCAACATGTCAGTGACCCAAATTACCTAATAATAAGAATAAATACAAATAAAGAGATAATACTTAAATTATTTGTTTAATCAATAAGCAGCAGATATATCCTTTAAATTAAATTAAATATTATTGATCAAAACTATTACCAATTAATCCAGCTAAGTAATGAACTAATTATTAGGTCTTATTTATTGATACATGTTCTGATTTTTTATGAAAGGATATAGAAGTATAAAAATATATAGAAGTATAAAAATACTAAGGAGAATATACATAGGTAAATTATTTTGATCTAAAATAGGTCCCTATATAGAATAAACTACTTTATGTTTAGCCCTTAAACGGTTAAATAATTTAATCCGGCGTCGGAGATAACATTTAACCTGGTACACACTTTGGGGAATTAGAATATATTTATCAAAATTTAAACCTCGGATCAGTTAATGAAATATAGGAATCAGACTTATGTACCAGACCCAGTTGCTACACGACCAGACTACACGACCAGACTACAACCTACACTACTTATCTGGGTACGAGATTAGCGGAAACGGGTCTAGATGGGCGTACTATTACTTCACTCCTGCTACATACAGACTAATTCTTGTGCTACGTAGTACCAGATGCAAGACTAGACTAAGTACCAAGTAGACCTAAGTAGACACCAAGTAGACACTATTAGATACTAGATACTAGATACTAGATACTGGATACATAAATACATAGATATATAGACTAGATACTAGATACTAGATATGTAGACTAGATACTAGACTTACTAAGTGGATCCGGGATGTAACTATAGAAACTGGCAGGCCTTCGTGCTTGCATAATCTTGATCCCGGCAAATATGCCCAACGTACATTTTTGCAGGCCTGGGCAACGTCGAGCTACTTCCGTATGCACAGACCTTGGGATAGACCATACATGCCTAGACCTTGGACGGCTATACACTAAGCACTACTTTACTACGCACTACTACAAACTACTACACTAAATATACTTAGTGCTGCACACTAGTGTACTACGACACTAAGAAGCTAGTATTAGACAAGTACTACGACTCTACTGTACTATAAAGACACTATTACGACTCTACTGTACTATAAAGACACTACTACGACACTACTATTACAACTATCACTGTTCTAGTACTACATTACTACCACTAGTACTACACTACTAGTACTACTATTACTAATACTACTACTATAACTACTAGTACTACTATTACTAATACTACTACTATAGCTACTAGTACTACTATTACTAATACTACTACTATAGCTACTAGTACTACTACTTACTACTACTACTACTACTGCTTACTACTACTGCTTACTAGTACTACTATAACTACTAGTACTACTACATACTAGTACTACTAAATACTAGTACTAGTACTACTAAATACTAGTACTAGTACTACTACACTACATACTACTACTAGTACTACTAAATACTAGTACTAGTACTACTACATACTAGTACTAGTACTACTACATACTAGTACTACAAGTATCACTGCTACTAGTACTCTATACAGCTACACTATACAACCATCACTGGTACCAGTACTACTACACTAACGGTACTACACACTAACGGTACTACACACTAACGGTACTACACTATGCTAATACTATACCACTAACCACCACCACTACTACTAACTGCTAGTAACTACTACACTAATAGTACTACTAGTACTACTATACAACTACACTATACACTGTGCTATGCTACTAGACTACTCACTATACTACAACAACTACTACACTACTACAAATAGCCACACTGTAGTGGACGACTACTCTACCCTCTTCGCTGACTAGTATACTGTCCTACTGTACTACCCTCTACTCCTAACTGTTTGCTGCACTCAGTACACTGTACCTATTCTAGACTGCAACTACCAAGGTGTACTACTGGATACAGACTACTGGATACAGACTACTGGATACAGACTACTGGATTAGATTACTACTGGATCTACTACTGATTGGAGTCTACTCCACCACTCTGTATCTGTTTCCTATAAGCTTCCTAATGACCATACTTCTTACTACCAACTCTCACTCACCATCTCACTACATACTGTTCTAGTATCACTACAGTCTACCATGCCTTAGTCATTTCACTACTTGTACTGTAGTGGAACTGCGAGAAGGTAAGATTCTGCTGGTATCCACATGAGATCTGAGATATCCGTCTTGGAAAGGTTGGTACAAGTTCCATGCACTGGGTTCAATGGCTCCAAGGGCTGTAGGGGCCGGGTGGGTCTTGTCCGAGTCTTGAGCGGGAGAGCGGAATTGACTGTCGTCTGTTACAATAAAAGTGTATTACTACTTCTGCTGCAGGCACGAGCTAAAGCTTCGGCGTACTCCACTGCTCTCGACACCTGCGACAGTATGAGGCCAACTCCAACTTCAAGTACCATGACAAGTGTGGGATGGTCTGGCGGGCACTCCAACCAAGCCATTCGTCCCGCTAAGACTTCCTCGCAGTGGCTCATGGCTATCTGCCAACATCCAATACCCCTGCGTGCATGCTCGAGCCGCTCAATGTTTTGGCGGCCTGAAACTGGATTGCCTCACCAGAAACCCATTTCTCGCTTGGCTTCGTCCGCCAAAGCCTAGAATGACGACCAGCTCCAGTTTGCCGGCACAGACCCCACCAACTGTTCGCCAACCTTCTTATCGTCGCCCTGCGCATTGCCCATTTTGGCCACAAGAATCTCCTTTCTATAATCAACCTTCTGTCCGCTTGGATCCGGAAGCGACTCCCGTGATATGGGCGCATGCAAAGTCACCCCAAACTCATGTTTCATAAACTCGTTGTATTCCTCAATACAATTGTCACACACCCGTGACAACGTGCCCCTGCCACCGGTGGTAAACTGCGCAAGATGGTTGATGTAGAGATAGTGTGACGTGTGCTCCTTGCAAAAGATGCCACCACACTTGCGGCAGTGGTGTCTTCGCTCGAAAAAGTTGAATTTCTTGTGGCACGTTTTGTTTCCACACGCAAACACGCTTTCGTCTCGCTGCCAGTGTTTTCGCGTCGGCGCTGCTCGGAGAATATACTCGTATTGTCTTCGGTTGAGCGTGTATGGGGCGGACATTTTCTGTGCTGGAGACCCTACCAGCTCGGTGGAATAGCCCAGATCGAAAGACTTGACCGACGTCAGCGATGACTCTCCATAAAGGTTTGCATCAAGCAAGTTTCGCTGGTCAAAGTATCCTTCTGTTTCGCTTTGACTATACTCCATGTTTTCCTCGTTCGTTTTGCGGAGAACCGCAGGAACGTACATGGGGCTTCGGAACCCGTTGATTTGCTGGAGCTTCTTGTCGGGCATTTTGACGCTCATGGGTCTCTTGATGCTTTCGGCCTTGACCTCACCCCCGAGTGAGCCTATGGTGCTCATGGAATTCATCTGCATGGTGCTTCTAGGGAAATTCCGTGGATTCATCTGGGGGAACGCTCCCATTTTCTGAGGAGGATTAGGCGACTTGTGAGTTTCGGTGTCACCTTGCAACTTTGGCTGTGCTTGGCTCTTCGGCGTGGATACCATTCCTTGACTTTGTGGCTGGTGCGGTTGTTCACTTCCGGTTGCTGGCTGTCTGGTCAAAGGCTCCTCTGGGATTTGTTTAATGGTGGCCTCCAGATTTGCAGACCGATGATTTTGAGGTCTTTCCCCAAACAGATTGCTCGCAGGATTGCCTTTCTTCGGCTTGTCCTCACGGATGGTTTCGCTCACTGTGGGTTTTGGCTGCAAAGCTTCGTCCAAGTGTTTGCTCTGGCGAGTCAAGCTGGAAAACGACGAAAGATCCACTTCGGCCGGCTGGTACGGCTTCGGCCGCTTGTCGGAGGCTCTTGCCAACGGCTTGCTTCTGACCTCTTTGAGATCTGCGCGAGACTCTTGCCGTGATGCATTGAGCGACTTGGTGGTCAATTGCCGAGTCAGGCCGTCGTCATCGTCTTCATCGGAACGGATAATTGGGGCAAGTGAAAGAGAGAGTTTCTTGAGCGCATTTAACGTGAGCTTTTGCTGCTGCAACGTTGTTTCTTCCTTGTACATATCTTCGGCCTCGGCAGACTTGTCATTCTCGGTTTGAGAGTCTGTGGGGTTCAAAGATGCGGCATCTCCTAATAGACTTGTGGAATCTGCATCGAGGGGCTTGTTTTCGGATGGATCCCGATGGTCAAAGGGCAACCGTTGTCCTATCTCGATATCTGCAGTGCGTAAGTTCGTCACCGACAGCAAGACAGGTGCCTGAATAAATGACTGAAAGTTTTTCGTGTGGCCCTGAGAAACTGTACTAGGGTTTCTGTGAAGCTGGGGATGGTTTGGCGCCGTGAATTGCTGTTTGAGCGACTTGAGCGATGCAGAAGAAAGCACGGATTGGAACAGCTGTGTCCGCGACTTGCTGAAGTCTTTTTTGCGGAACTGGAGATCGCCGGAACCGTCCAGCTTGACGTCCTCATCTTGTTCAGCAAGGGAACACGCCGAGTCTTGCCGAGTGATAGGTACTGCATTGGAGTTCTCTTTGGTTCTTGTAGGAGGTTTCGAGAGGTCAGGCTTGAACTCTCCAAGCTCATCCTTAAAATCAAGTTTCACGTCGCCATTTTGCTTGGCTTCACTTGTCCCTTGGGATTTTGGATCCATTTGTTCGGGATTTAGTATGTTCTCGAATCCAGCCTTATTGTATTGGGCGACAGGCTCCTCTTTGGATTGAGCAGCTGTACTATCCACTGCGTTTAATCTCGAAGCATCCATATGGTTGGCGTTGAAGTTTTGAAGATCCTTGGATTCCTGTGAAATGTTGGAGCATGGCTTATTGTTGTTATCTTGAACATTGTTGATCTCTTCAGCGTTGTTAATCTCCTGGGTATTGTTGGTAATTTGGACATTATTGGGATTTTGAGTGTTGTTGGAATCATGAGTGAAATACTGAGTATGGTTGGAATCCCGGGTAATATTGGTATCCTGATCATGATTGACATACTGGGGATCATCTGAACCCCGACCGTTATTCGGATCCCCAATATTTTCGGAAACTGGAGCATTATTCATATCCCGGGTATGTTCCGTGTTAGATTTGAGACATTGTGTGTCATTCTGGGAATCCAGGCGGGGGCTCGAGCTTTGCGTGAGAAGGAGATTTCCTGGGCCAGTGGAATCCAAGGTGCGAATCTCAGGCTTTATGTCCTTTTCCTGCGGGGTCTCCATGGAACTCATGGCGTGTTCCACAAGTGTTTCAGGTGGAGTTGTGGGAAGGCGCACCTCAGATAAAGTGCGGCCGGCACAGGGCGCGACCACGGAGCTCCAGCAGAGGACGGAACAACTGCGTATGATGCGCACGAGCGAACTGCGAGTCACCCCAGGCAATCGCGCCAATACACTCATGCATCGTCTGAATGCGGCCGCGCTGCATGCAATAGCGGCCCAAAGTGCCCTCGTAACAAGCATGTCTAGTGGGGGCTCGCCGAAAAGGAAGGTAGGGGAGGGTCGAGGGTTTTGGGAATATAAAAGGAGGCGCTCCCACCTTTTTTCTCACTTTCGGTATGTGATTTTTGAGGATACGTGTTTCAGTGGAATGGGTTTTGTGGTAGCTTGGTTCAATAGATAAGCTGTTGAGTAGGTTGCCTTATTGGAACTTGCTTTATTGCTGTATTCTTTTTGCTTCTAGCGACTGCTTTATAGCGATTGCTTTTTTAGCCGTTGCTTGTAGTAGCAATTGTTGGCGGCTGCTGTTTGGCGGCTGCTGTTTGGCGGCTGCTGTTTGGCGACTGTTTATTGGCAATTGGCGACTGTTTATTGGCAATTGCTTCAGTGGCTATTGCTGGGCTAGTTGTCGGTATATTAACTTTTGTTAATTACGATTCTGGAATCAGAAGGTGGACGATTTGTGGTTGAAGGATAGAAGTTCTGGAGAGTGTTCGGCTGCATTGTATTTAAGGGCTGCGAATCCACTATGCTCGGATGCTCTCAGTGCCTACCAAAATAGTTGGACATGATTCGAAACAACGGCTAGGAAAGCGACAAATTTGATACTCAACTTACCCAAGCCACCTTACCAAAAAACAGCATCGCCAGAGAAACTTACAAAACCAACAGCCGGCAGAGGCGCACGTGCTGATACACGTGATGTGCACCTGGCCGGGGTGCTCGGGGCTACGCTTCCACGTGATCCTCGGTTACAATTCATTTGCTCCTATTGGTCCCGCGCTCGCTTCCCCCGGAAAACAATTTCTCGCTATCTTTGTTTCTCCTTGTTTCCCTACAGTCCTTGTTTTCCCACCTTTCAATATGCTTTCCCGTGTTGGATTAAGACGTATGTATACATAGTGTTTCTGTGTTTTTGTCCTGATTACGAGATTTGCAGATGTTCCTAATGAAAAGCATGCTCTTTGAGCAAGCACCATCACTCCATCGTGATCCATCTGAGTGCCATTCCACCGAGGCGCTAGTTCCTCGAAACGCACAGCCGGCTTAAATTAATGTTTCAATCTAGATTTCACTCATCTCCTGTGTCGATCTCGGTGAGCTGCAACTACACTTCATGCTACTTCGAGATTGCACGGATTCATTCCGAGCAAATAATCTTTTACTCGACAAAAAACTAGTCCATGAATATCAGATGAAAGGGTGAATAACTCCTGAATCAATACTAACATTAGCTCTCGCCAGATTCCCTCTTAGAAGAAGCGCTCTTAGCGCCATCAGAGCATCCTCCACAATCAAGGTGTCTCATAATCAAGAGCAGGAATTGCTCGTGGCTCAAAGAAAGAACCGTCCCGTTTCTCCCCACTTGACTATCTACCAACCACAAATGACATGGTTATTGTCCGGAATGCACAGAATCACAGGCGTGGCTATGGCCGGGGCCTTGTATGCATTAACCTGCGGATACGCCGCCACATCTCTCCTTAGCGTTCCTTTTGACGCCAGCATAATTGTTTCCACGTTTGCCGGGTTGCCAGTTGCTGTAAAACTCTTGGCCAAGGCTGCCATGGCCTTTCCTTTCGTGTTCCACTCTTTGAATGGAGTCAGACACATTGTGTGGGATTTCGGCAAGCAGTTGACGATCCCCGGTGTCTACAGAACGGGCTACATTGTGTTGGGTGCCACTGCTGTGTTGGGCTCCTGGTTGACTTTCTTCTAACGGCATAATCAATAAATGAAAAGAGATGGTAATTGTAAGCAAGCTATGCACACCACGGCACAGACCGTGAGCAACTACTTTGTCGTGGATTTCCTACTCTTTTACAGTGTTTGTACGAGTGCCAACATCGAAGTAGCGGATGTACGGGTGCCTACTATGGGATGTACGGGTGTTTATTCCAGATATTTAGTAATCACCACACCCCAAATTACTTCATAAATTCGTAGATATGTACAATATAATGCGGAAATAAATAAAATGTCCTCGACATGTCAAGTGTAGCTGACTTTCGCTAGGGCTCATATGGACCTTTCTCCAAACAAAGTTTCGGCATCAAAACAGAGACATGGACCTTCACCGTTGCAGAATCCGCAGCCCTTCCTCCGAGTTTTAGAGTGCACGGCAAGGGTATCTTCGTCCTTGAGCCGCTCGAATATATCGCTATCTTTAATGATATCCACGTCGATGACATCATCCTCCTGGTCAAAGGCATTGAGGTTCATGGGCCGTAGAAGGCTGGGCGTGAAGGACTTGGTGGGCGGGATTTCCGGGGCTTCAGAGTCGGAGCTGAGCGGGTTGGGCAGAAAGACGGGCGGGCGGGCCGAGGGCTTGTGTGCAGTGTCGTAGTCTTTCTTGAGCTTGAGTTGGTATTTGATCTGTTGCAGCAAGTTTGTGTCGCCGGCCTCGCTGACGTACTTCTTCGTCACGCTGTGGATGACCTTGGACTGGGTGGTCAAATGCGCCAAGAATTTGTCCAAGTCCCGCACGTTGTGGATGTGGTCGAGGTGATCTGGGGAGGTCTGGGCCAGGCGCTTAGGCAAGGGATCCTGGTTGAGGGCATTGACGGTGATGACGCCGCTCTGCGCCAACTTCAACTCATGGATATGGTTGGTCAACACCTCGATGTAGTTCTGCACGAGTTCCTGTTCCTTGAGTCGGGCAAGGAGTGTTTTCTGGAGGTGGGTGACCTCGTGATGCACGGGTGGGGGCGGATAATTTGGGTCAGCTTCAAACCCACCCAGGGCCACGCCATGCGAGGTTGCAGGCCGGTGTAGAATGTCTACCCGGAGTCCTTTTGCATTTGCAGCCAATCCGGGGGCAGTTTTTTGAGCCGCAGTTGCCGCAGCCCCTGGGGCCGCCGTTGCAGGTATACTGGACGCCAGCGGACCCGACACGTTAGAGACGGACCCGCCCAAATTGGAAACCGCGCCGCCTAATTTCGAGGCGGCAGTTTTTGGAGCCGACGCACCCGCAGCCGATCTCGGAAACGCCGGCGCGTGAGCCGCCAGGCCCGAGGCCAACCCCGGCGCCAGGCCTGGAGCCGGTCCTGACACCGCCTCCTTCAGGAGAGGTTTTCGGCCCGGCCGCGGCCGAGGCGGAAGCACCCATTGCCGCAGCGTGTTAATATTGGATTTGTCGTCGGGAAGGATGGTGGTGACGCTTTTTAGGGGGTCGTATTTCGGGTTGAACGACACTTTGCTGGGGCACAGGCCCTTGATAGGTTTCGGCTTGATGGCCACCGCAGGCTGGATCTTGGCATACTTGTTTTCGAAGCGTGGTTTATCCGACATGGTGCTAGAGATACTGCCGATGTGGTTATACAGTGGTGCGTTTGGGTAAGTTTGAGACCAGGATATAAGCTTTGGAGGTTCTGAATGGCGGAGATTGTGTGAATAGAGCGGGCGGTGGTCACAGCCGTGTTCCAGGGGTGTTTCAGGGTGTTTCAGGGGTGTTTCACTGTGACGAGCTAGTTGAGTAGCAGTGGCAGGAAGTTTTATATGGGGTGATGTGGGGAGCGCGCCAGTGAGGCCGGGAAGTTGCCGTTTCCGGCTACTCCCGATCGGCCCCGCCCTCTTCGCGATCGTAACAATACACTAGAACAATACACTAGAACAATACACTACAACACTACACTCTACACTACACTCTACAACACTACACTCTACAACACCACACTGATTCTGCAACATACTCACCACAGTCAAACACGGCACCATGTCCATCTCCGAGACCCGCAAGAAGCAGTTCTCGCAGCTCAACGAGCAGGCCGCCATTCTCCTGGCCAACCTCAGCGAGTTTGACCTGCTCGTCAAGGATCTATGCACGCAGTTCGACTCCATCCAGCAGTTGGGCGTGATGCATGGGTCTCTCTTCATGGCCAGCCACCAGGTATTCGGCAACAACTATAACGGAAGCAGTGGAGACGCTAAGGAGGGGCGGAGCTGATGCTTGGAACTCCACTGTGTCTCTAGGAGTAGAGTCCGAGTCCAACCAATTAAGAGTGGACTACAGGACGTACTCGGCCACTGTTCGACAGCTTTGTATCCCGTACTAAGTGAGTGCAGTGCAGTCTGTTAGTCTAGTCCAGTCTAGTCTGTTAGTCCAGTCTAGTCTATTAGTCTAGTCAGTTACTCTAGTCTAGTCCAGTCTATTAGTCTAGTCTAGTCTGTTAGTCTAGTCTAGTCTGTTAGTCTAGTCTAGCCAGTCTATTAGTCTAGTCTAGTCTAGTCTAGCCAGTCTATTAGTCTAGCCAGATTTGTGGCTGCAACGCCAAGCAAGGCTCTGTTCCGAGAAAGAGCAATTGCGGTATTCAAATTGATCAATCAGAGAGCCCAACATCTGAATTGGCCTCCCACCTTTTACCCAATTTGGTCCAGAACTGTGTTCCATTCCATTGCAAACCTCGAGAAACGAATTTTGAACGAATTGGTGAATTGGTGAAGCGGTTTCCAGAACAACTCTACTTTCTCTGCAGCAAGATACAACGACGGGTTCTTGCTCAGATAACACAATGGCCCAAACATTTTGCAAACCTTCCAAGTATAGAGAGGAGTGTCGCATTTGAGTCATGCACCGCTTATTTTCTAAAGGTTATGTTCCCTGAGGTGAAGGTGGAGGGTGCTGCGGTCTTGGCTCCTCAGAAACCATTATCACATTGCATGACATTCACGAAGACACTTTAGTGCATAGTGCTAAGTTGCAAGAGCTCATACTAGGAAGAGAGCCAATGACTTGCAAGAAGCAAATAAATTGATGAAAATCAGGCGGTTTCAGGACGAGAATATCAACGAACAAACAAATCTCGGAGGATCCCTTCCGGTCTAGTCTATCAGTCTAGTATATCAGTCTAGTTTATCAGTCTAGTCTATCAGTCTAGTCTATCAGTCTAGTCTATAAGTCTAGTCTATTAGTCTAGTCCAGTCCGTCAAATGGATCGAATCAGACTGTGGTACGTTGGACCAGTACATGCGTCTTTTGGACTGGGATGGTCAGACGGATTAGATCCTTGATGAGTTTCGCACGACTCATCCCCATCAGGAAAAGCCTACACCAGAGAAGGATTGTCAGAGACGAAAAGAGTCCCAACTTCATTGTCAGAAGTGCCAGATCAGATCACTGGTGTTGCCCATCTGGGCGGATTATTCGTTCCTGGTATTCTCTGAAGCAGCGATGACTCTTGGCCACTTGTCTTCATAATACCCTCGATTCCTGAGGATTCAACAACGGAACATCACTACAGAGTACTGCACTTTAAAAATCTAGCGGTACTCATGCAATACTTTTGAATACCACTGCATTGGTAGAGTGGTTTACATGTGTATGAATTTTGCTGCTAAATTCGGGCACATATTGGACCATTGTCCCACGAGCCCCGACAATAAGTTACAAAGTCACAGAGAAGTTCAGTCACTGAGAAGTTCAGTCACTGAGAAGTTCAAACTCGAAGAAGTTACAAAGTCACTGAAAGTTACTGGACTTAGTGGTACATTTACTGGTCTAAGACACTGCTCTGGACTGCCAATTGGCTGTATCAGCCTACTGAGCTGGGTTGCAGAAGTATACCCAATATTCGCCCACTAACTCCGTTGGGTATTATAAACTGTACTATTGTGGGAACTAATACTTGAACTAAGTCTACTATTGAACTAAGTTTACTAGTGGAAGTTACTGTTGAATTGTAATACTATTGAACTTTAATACTTTAAACTAATACTTTAAACTAGTTTACTATTGACTACTAACAGAAGTGGGCACATTGGAAAGCTGGTACAGTTGAATGCCAAACCATGAGCATTTAGGCCAAGAATGGGTGATAAGCGGCTGAGAAGACTCACTGAATGCTGACTCGCTATATGCCACTGAATGCTAGCTCACTCATGACTGTGATCATAGAGCCAAGCATCGAGTGTGTATGGGCCAGGTTGGTGAGGAGTGTGTTCGTGAGACACTTGAAGACCCAAGGGCCAAGGCTGAACGACCAAACTGAGCCAGCCAACCATCACTCAAGCCGGCACGTGATACCACCTGCGCTGAGTCGAGGATGGGAGGAAGAAACTCACGGGGTGAAGTCCAGGGACTAATGACCCGACACTGACGGCCCACGAGAACCGTCGTGTCCGATTCCGACCAATAGGTACTGCCCGATAGAATACTGCCCGATAGAATACATACGCTGCTCGTCATAGCAGATAATGTACAGGACCAGTCTTCTACCACAGCCTCTGAATGTTGGACACGATGATCCATGACCAGGTGCAGGGTTCTCAAGCCAGGAAGGGGCTACCGGCACCCATGCTGCGGTCCCGGGTCATCATCCCAGTCCGTCTATTGGTACTGGCCGCCACTGAAGTGACACGCTGGAGAGTGTTACTAAATACAGCTTCTCAGCACACGAGTCATATCTTCTAACACCAGTCACGGTCTCCCACAACCTACTCCACTCTCCCCATGTTCACTATTGAGACACTTCTCACCCCCTCATTTTTAGACTTCACTTTCACTCTCACCCATTTTTAGACTTCACTCTTTCACTCTCACCCATTTTTTCACCCATTTTTTCACCCATTTTTCCTCACTCTTGGGCACCCATTCTTCTCTTATAAATTGCCCAGTTATATACATCGAATGACACCACTTCAGTTCACCTTATAAAACTCCAAACCGCCTGCAGAAACAGGCCCATTAGCAAACCCACACCTACTCTTTGAGCCCGTGGTCGGCTGCCGCCAGGCGCTGCTCCGCCAACCGCTCCCTATAAATCTTCTGCTTCAACTTCTTGTCAGCAATCATGAGGTCTCTCTCCTTGTCCAAATACTCCATTTTTTGGTACTGGCGCACGCAGGCCTGGGACTCTTTGTTGATGGAGTCACAGTTCTTCATGGCCTCGAGGGGGCTCTCATAAGAGTTGGAACATGCGACGTAGAGCTTGATGAGCTCGTCACATTTGGCAAACGCCTTTTTTCTCCACCTCTCAAACACCACCTGCTCCTCTTTGGGCGTTAGGATCCACGCGGGGAGGTTGGGATTGGTGGGGAGCTCCTTGTTGTCGTAGGGCTTTTGACTCATGTGTGGTGTCGGAACGGTGTACGGTGCGCTGAAGCCGGCCCGGGTGTACGGGTGTACGGGTGTACGGGCGGTGTACGGGTGCGCATCTAGTGCGATCACCACCGGTGCTTCCCATCACAACAACATGCTCGACGAACCGCCCCACAGCCTCATCCAATCGGCCATCGAAGGATTCGAAACGCAGCCCGACCTCCTCAGCTTGGACCGCATCGGCAATATGCAGGCGCAGCTTGCGGAGGTCCGTGCCCAAAAGCTCCACAAGCTCGAAACAGAGGTCCTGGAGCTCGAGGCTAAAGTAGCCCTAGCCGCCGACGAGCTCCGCGCCTTGAGTATGCCGAATGCCGCGATTTTCGAGGCGCTCGGCCCCTCAGCAGGGCAAGCGGCGGAAACGGCAGTCAAATCGGACCCGGACGCGGCGCCGGATTTCGACGACGTGTTCAAGCTCCTTAACTCCAAATCCGTCGAGTTGGACACGGAGAAAGTGGCGCTAGCCAAGCAGCTCACGGAGCTTGAGAGTGCCATCAACCAAATGAGCATGGTGAAGATCAAATTGGCTCGCCAGAAGGAGGAGTACGAGCTCCAGAAGGAGCAGGCCTTGGCTGCCAATGTGGCCAACAACTTCAACACGACATCGATGAAAATCGCGCTCTTCAATAAGTTGGGCGTGCACATAGAGCCCAACGACGGCAGGGACAAGGTGATGATCTTCGACCGTGCCACGGACGCAGCCAGTCTCTTGGAAATCGACCCGAAGTACTCGGACTATTTCATAAGTAACTACATCTGGGACCGGTTAGGGAACACAAGAACGTGAGCCATATGGCAGCATAAAAGGAGAATCCGGGGCACAGGGACTGAAATACTGGTCCTGGAGCTACAATGGGGTCATACGCAGGCGTTCCCCGTTAGCAAAGGAAGGATTAAAGACTGTTCTTTCAGTGATTATTGATTCTTCAACCATAGAGCATCGTTCGGAGTCTAAGCTCTATGATGTGAGTCTGGTGTGGGTAGTCTACATGCTCGGTATCACGCCAAATACTGCAGTGCATAATCGTTAGACGTGATTGCAGCCGGTTCAACGGATAACCAGTCCAATCATTCCCGCAAGCCAAAGTGCAGGTGTACTGAGCGCATACAGTTCATCATATTCCGGAGGTCAATACGTATTCATATGTGGATGAACCAAGGAGTTGGGCCACTTGAATACCGCCGGCAGTATGCAGGACCGGCTAATTGGGCTGATTCGAAGACTGCTAAAAAGCCATACAGATACGCTCAGCAGTCTCTGGCAGTTCCTAGTGGCCGCACAGCTGGGCTCCATTACCTATAGGTCATTCGTGACTTCATGTACTATAAAATTTATGTAGAAAATATCTCCAAGGGTGAGGTAATAAGGTAGGTGGGTAGCTTATGTTATGGGTAGCAACCACCAATAGGATCAAATCACCAATAGGATCAAATCACCAATAGGATCAAATCACCAATAGGGTCAAATGAAGCACCAATAGATTGGCGTATTTGGGAACCTCATCCACTTTCCACGTCCAGTGCTTATTAGGAATGAAGCTCGTCAAAAGATCACGACCTCACCAGCTCCTCTGCTACAACAACCAATTGATCTCTTGTGAATCATCAATGAATAGCATGACTTAGTCGGTACTACGTACAAGAATCTAGGTACGTATATAGGTAGATAGATAGAGGGTATAGATATAGAGGGTATAGATAGATAGATAGAAGTTATAAGTATAGAGGGTAGCTAGAGGGTATAGATATAGAGGGTATAGATATAGAGGGTATAGATATAGAAGGTATAGATATAGAGGGTATAGATAGATAGATATAGAGTGTATAGATAGATAGATAGAAGGTATAGTTATAGAAGGTATAGTTATAGAGGATATAGAGTATGTAGACTTCTAAATGTTTAATACTGGTAGTATGTTTACTTGGTGATGGTTCCTCAAGGAACAGTGTCTTATATAGACTAAAGACGTCTCAAAAAGCCTGTTTCCCTCCTAACATATTGTGGAAAGGTTCTTTCCGAAGAGACCTTGGCCAGCTCCAGGTTGACATGCACCCGTAATTAAGGTTTGAGAGCAGATTAGGCTATGAATGAGGATCTAACCGTACAGATGTAGAGATATTAGCTGAGCTACATTGGTTTCAAGAAGGTATGAGGTAAGGAGTCAGGAAGCAAGTTTTATATAATGGTGGTGTTGTCGTCGGGCCACTTCAGACTGGAGATGCACTCCATTGTCAAGGGCTCTGCCAATCCCATCTAGCAGTAGGCTGTTTCTTTCCTATGGGTGTGCTACCCATGGTGGATTTACGGTATGTGCAGAGGGATGGAGAGGGGATGGAGATAGGTGGTATAGCTTAGGATAAATCCAGCAGACCCATACATAGGTATTAGGTATGGTCTATGGACATGATGGGGTGCATCTCCTATGCAGCACCTGCATGAAGCCAATCAAGTCTATACATTTCGACCACTTTCGAGCTCAGGGCCAGTGGTTCTGGATTGATATCAGAGCAGTGGACTAAGATTCTAAGAACTTGTGACTAAGATTCTAAGAACTTGTGACTAAGATTCTAAGAACTTATTGCGGAATCACGGCCCAGTGGTGTAGCCAGTTAGGGCTGGACCATACAAAACTGTCTTGTAGATATAGGTTTGGCTTACGATAGATTGGGTATAATTTGGTCTACTTCGGTCTAGATTGTATATGGATCAAGGATGGATTACGAGAAGATAGATGTATAAGATGTATAAGATGTTACAAGATACATCGGGATAATTTAGAAAATCATAGAATTATACAAATGTAGTTTAAGTGAAACCAAATTCAGGAGAACAGTCAAATACGGCATTGAATGTGTTGGTGTGGCCACGGAGGGAACTATATTGAGGAGTTCCGCTCTGGTTTGAGGAGCAACACCAAGGAACAGGTCATCAGAGTTCCAAGTATAGAGATACAGCTAGGAAATAAGATGACTGAAGTGAATACTGAAGATCCACACTTATCAGATTATTGAAGACCAATAACATTACCGTTCCAGTTTAGCGAAGGTTTTCTGTAACACAGGTAAGATATATTATAAGATGTATAAGATGTATAAGATATAAGAAGATATAAGAAGATAGAAGAAGATAGAAGATGTACGAGAGTTACTGTATATTTAGACTCGGTATTGCTAGAGATTATTATTTGGAGTTTGGTATTGCTAGAGATTGGGACTTAAGAATTGGCATCGAGTCTAGTGACAGCTTGTCTCTAGTGTCAGCTTGTCTGGGTTACTTTCGGATATCAATTATTACCCAACTAGCAGTATGTATGATATTAGCGTCATTCATTAATAGGTAACCACGTTAACCAGGAGTTTCTGCTATCATACTTAGTGTTTTGTTAAATTATGTTAGAGGTATTAGTTTATGCAAATGTAATACACGTATTAGTCAAGCAGAGTAAACAAGTCACAAGAATAGTAACAATGTATCATTAGCACATGTATTAGCTGCAGCTACTAATTAATAGGTTCATTTTCTGCTGATTTCGACTATATCGTTAAAAGGTACATGTACGCTGAACGGAAAATCATACTTCTTCTCAAAAAAGAATAAAACGATCCCATCAAAACCTTTATAGTATNATCGTTAAAAGGTACATGTACGCTGAACGGAAAATCATACTTCTTCTCAAAAAAGAATAAAACGATCCCATCAAAACCTTTATAGTATATCGGAAGGAACGATTCAATTGCGTATACATTAATGATGAGAGAAAACTCTCGAAGGAATACATGAAATCCCTCATCGGAGTTAATAATACTGAGTTTGGTATAAGAGGTTTACATTTGACGTAATCTTTCACCTTTATATAATAAATTTATACCTCCCACCTTTGGGTGGGAGATTTTATACCATTTTTATGATATCCCGCCAAAGACGGCATTATATTACAGAATCCGACTGCACATTTAGACAGACATTTCAGTCTAACCTCGGTGAACCAGTCTAGCGATACAACTGCCGACGGTCTTTACTAAGATATTGACCGTTTTCACCTTTTTATTATAGTGATTAAATTACAGGCAAACACCGCTGACGATATCAACTCTCACGGTATTACCCTGTTCAATTTTGTTATCGTTGTTTTTATTACAACTTCTAATCACTATCAGACTATGTCTTTACCTTAATTTACAAATAATTCTAAGAAATTATTTATTACCTATAACTTATATAAGTATCTCCGGTATATTATACCGAAGTAATAACTTTACTTACTAAAATATTAACTTATATCTAAACATATCTTTACATAAGGATTAAATGTCGCCCGGATAAATATTTTAATCTTTACTAGGTATAAATAATAGGTTTTTTCTTATTATAGCAATAAAAGTATTAAAATTATGTTACTTATGGAAATATATAAATATATATTTCTGTATTCTTTCAAATATCTGACTATATCTTAAGCATATTTCCTATTTAGCGGATATATATGCCAACTATAAAATAAAAATTTAAAGACATCTGAACAATAATTTTCATTATTGTTCAAGGACTTTAACTTGTCTGACCTACGCAAAGCCTTCAACTTTAATATCCACGACGGGCCGGGTTTCGAAAAACTCTCCAGTTATACGAGAAAATCATCAACTTCATGGTCAAGGATGTTTTTAGCCAACAGTCCATTCCAAAGATCGCTTATTGCATCTCGTCGCAGTCGTCCGAGTACGAGCCTACTCCAAGAAAGTTTTCGAGAAGCAATCGAAGGAGTTCTATGACTGGTTGCACAAGTACCTTTCGAACAAACAGACCGGCCAGAACTGAAGCTCCTTCTCAAGCGGATGAATTTCGAGCTCTCTAAATTCGACTACTTGAATGTTTTGAACTTGACTTGCAACAACCAATATTTGAACCAGCTCTTCGAAAATATCCTCAAGAGTCCAGCTTGCCGGTGACAGATAATGGTATCATAAATTACAAGTTGTTTCTCGATTCGAAGAAAAGCCCGAGCCTTTTGAATGAGGAACTCACCAACCTTATCCAGCGCAACCCGCTCAATCCATCGCCCGAAGAAGATCTCGCTAGTATACCTATCACCAAAAAATCAGCCGCTCCCGCAAAGTCTCACCTTGATCTTTCTCCCATTGACCTCGATTTGGTGTTTCCCAACTCACTGTTGATAACTGCTGCCAATGGCACCTCATTAATGGATCTAGACGTGGATCAGAACCCCAATATCTCCGGCATCTTGTATGCCCTAGGAGGACAAGGCAAATCTGGGTGGCACAGAATGGGTTATTTCGAAAAAGGGTCAATTGATGGAGTTCTGACTGGAGAAATGGCACACAGCCAATCAACAAGCCAATTGATATCGCATTGGCCAGCGTGAAGCCCATCAACAAGGAGAAGAGACAGTTTTGTTTCGAAAATCACCTCTCAGGGTCAGAAGCATACGTTCCAAGCAACCAATAAGGACAAAGGAACCAATGGATTAAAAAAATGTTAACGAACAAAATTGGTCGTCTAGACTCGTCCTCCTGGTCGCAGCAACTACGACGAAAACATTAATGTAAAGAGATTACTCTAACTATTGACGTTGTGAGATGAAGGTCCGGTAGCGACATGGATCGATACCCATTTAGTCGTAGCAGTTAACTAGTACAATAAGGAAAAATGAAAATGAATATTGGAGTGTACAATCAATGCCCTTCAAACTTGCTGCAAAAGACGAGCACATGTTTTGTCCTTTTTGAAACCTTCTGAGTGGCGGCTATGGGAGGTGCTTGCTTTGGAGCTCCAAAGTTAGACCAGTTTCAAGTTACGAATAGTGATTTCGGAGCGCTGTTCGAACCAATCTTTTCACCTCCCAAGTCCAAACTGCACTGTACAGCACCCAGTCAAACCCTGCACTGAGCCTCCTAATCTCAGGTAAACTGGTCCAAAATTACTGTCGTGATACCTAAGTACAGAGTGCCTTTATGTTCCGCAAGTGTAGTAGAAAAATACGAGCTAGTAGCACCCAAACTTCCAATACGCCTGTAATCCGAGGCCAGACTTTGAAGCGTCATGCTAACTCACTAAGGCACAGTAGGCTCTGGCCAGTCGTGCGCGGCCCATAATAATTTTACCCATCTATTCACCTTACCTTAAAACTCCACTTAAACCGTTATATTGCTCTTGCTCAAAGTATTTCTGCTCAACGCCGCTCCAAAATATCCGCTAGTTCCAGATTTTCTTGGCCAAATGCAAAGACAATCTTAACGGTCTATAATAAAATTACTAATACACAGCAAATGTTTGCAGTATTTATATTTCTTTAAATATTATACGTGGTTTTATTACAATAAGATTATGTCTATACCAAATATCACGATACACTTAGAACATAATGGCATAAATTAACACTACGCTCACAAAACTATTGATTGGTCAGCTATCCGTCATGATCTACACTAGACCCCTGTAATTGTTGTGCCCCAGTCTGACCTATTAAGCAAGTTTCCCGGATAGTAAGTGGACCGTTTTCTAAGGTGACCAGGTTATGCTAGACTAGGTCGAGTGGCTATGGACACCTGAGCAATGGCGTGGCCGCGAAAGCTTGGATTTTCAACCTATGTTTTAGTATATGAAGTAATATACAGGGATATGTAAGTTGTACCTTACAAGACCAAAGTACAAGATGGGGTGTGAGGTGGGTGAAAACTCTTCACCCACCAGTAACCTGCACATAGTACCTCATTGGTATGCATACAATACATCTACGAAGTACTGACTCCGTACATGCTAGATACTTGACATGGATTTGGCTTGGCCCTCGTGAAACACCTACGATACTGGCGTGAAACACACGAATACTGGCGTGAAACACACGAATACTGGCGTGAAACACCTACGGGGATTCTCTATACTCTGCAGTACCCTGCTACACTTTTGCGTTTTACTGTGATTTCTGATCCTCTGTGTAGGTTTCTATGCTGAAAGGGTCAGAAAGATGTGCTTATCTTTGCTGATAATAACAATTTGTTTTCGACGGCAAGGGTCCTATTGAGTTCGGTATGGACATGTTTCGTGAATGCCAGTTGAAAATTCGGAAAAGCTATAATATGTATTATGCTTGAAGCCAGTTTGCCTAGGTGTGCGGATCTGCTATTATTTGAAGATGCACGTTACAAGCCTAGGAAGTACAGAAATCAGAAATCAGAAATCAGAAATCAGAAATTCACATCTGTCCATGCCAAGTCTACTCACCTGCACAGATACCATGCTATTCTACTACATCTCTCATACATTCTTACAACTACTCACCTTCTTAAAACTACTCATAATTCTATACTACCCCGGTTCGTCCTCATATAACTTCTGCTTGTATCAAACCGGTGGATATACTACAACGCCTAGTCACTGTCTCTACACTCATGTTATACTAGTCAAGGCGTACCTCACTGTATTCCCAGAACATACCTACAGTTAGATTCTTTGATAACGTTAGTACTTTTAATTCAGTGTATTTGTTCGTTGATGCCTCCAAGGGGATCCCGGGGTCTAGATAGGCGAACAGCCCCGACGTCGGCTGTTCGTTCGAGTGCCGAAGGGGGATTCCCCACTCCCATGTATTCCCTTCTGGAGATTCTGGAGATTCCTTCTGGAGATTCCTTCTGGAAGTGGGGAAACGGTTAGTCAGGTCATCATCAGGCCATCAGGCCATGGACCGTGCCTTTCCGTCTTTCCGGGTGTCTGACACCTACACCATACTACTTTATGACCCGTATTTACTGCATCTTCCATTTCTTAATGGCACGTGTTCTAATTTCTGACTCATTA
>NKZV01000898.1:0-88156 GCA_002370175.1 Metschnikowia colocasiae
CCTCGCACCCATCTTGTACTTTGGTCTGTTAAGGAATAACTTACATATCCCTGTATAGTAACATATACTAAAAACGCAAGTTGAAAGTTTGAGAGAGCTGAATATCACAGATGTCTTCACTAACTTTCCGCTCCCACCCAAAGACATTCAAGAGGGTGTCACTGGTGAGAGCACCGACTCTTCACATCATATTCCTCATCTTTGCAGAGCACAGAGATCAGATGACTGGTTCTTTGGAAAGCATGCTGAGATGAAGGATGAGGAAAACCAACCGTTTCCCAGTTGTCTCCCCTGATGTCAAGCCTAGGTGCCGTTGGGTAAAGAAAGATGATGGAAATTCAAAGCAAGAAGTGGCCAAAGGCTACCCCAAGTCGAAGGTATTGATTACCAAGAGACATTTGTCCAGTCATCTTATCAGAGTGAGGGTTCTCATAAGATGCTAGTCCATCAAATGGACGTGAAAACAGCTTCCTTAATGGTAAGCTACCTGAACACATTTACATGAAACAAGTTCCAGGTTCCCCTGAAAAAGAGTAAGCATTCCAAAAGTTTGTCTTGAAACTCAATAATCCCTATATGGCTTAAAGCAAGCTCCACTTGTCTGGAACCAAGTGATAAATGAAACCATTAATAAAATGGGTTTTCAAAGAGCCAAAAATGCATCCAGAAGTGACCCATGGTGTGCAGAGACCAAGCTCTTTTGTCAAGGGAGGACTCACGCTCAAGGTGAGAGGCCAAACGGACCATTCCCGGCGTGTTCGTGAGTCCTGACTGGCTCTTCTGGTGCCTCAGTCAATGGAAAAAGTAGCGAAGACGGATTTTTGATTGATGTAACGGAGAAAGACTGGCACGTGGCAAGTACCAGAAGGCAAAAGCAAGCGAGAGGAAGGATTCCTTAGCATCAATTGAGGAGTACGACTTTAATGATGCAATGCAGAAGTGGATGACTTTGGCTGGGCTTAGTGATGACGACGATGATGAAGTGGCCGGATGGACGACGATGATCGACAAGTGAAGCAAACTTAAATTCGGGCTCTTCTTTTCTTAAGGTTTCACAAGCCTCAGAGCACCTATCCAAGCAAAACACGCAATAGCCGTCCCAACACCGCCAAACTCCCGTTTTAAGCGCTTCAAACTCGTATGGCCATCACTTGCCGTTTTCCGGGTTTCTGACATTCCACCTCTGATCGAACAACGAAGGTTCTGATTCTGATGGTAGTGCGCTAACCATCGGGGAAGTCTTTATTGTAAATTCTTGGAGGCTTTCCTGAACTAGAGCATCTATGGTAAGGACGCCCGGTACCCGTAGCGAAGGGTCTTTTCCCGGGACATGGTGTTCGGTGGAAAGGAAGGCCCTATTGGTACTGCATATAAGCGCCTGCTACTAGGTCTAGTCTGTTCCATGCCTTCAGCCTAGACGGGATGGCCGCACTATTCCGGAAGATTCATCTCTTTACTCCCTTTTCTACTTCCCTTTTCTACTCTACCAGTCTCAAGACTTCTGGCAGCGTCTACTCTCTACACTACAGTGTGGCTGGTTTTCAATCAACTCCGGCCGGGCTCTAGCTACCTGTAGAAAGAATACACTGTCCACGTCAAACAGGGTGTTGGTGCAGGACAGATCGTACAGACGCACGATTACGCGAGATAGTGTTGAGAACAAGATTGCAGGCGCGCGCGTGTGCAGGCCATGTCTCACCCGTGACACAGGGAGTGTTCGAATGGGTGTTCGAAGGTGGTTGAAGATGGACTCACCCGTGCCTCCCGGTGCACTTCCCTTGTGGCCCCTGCTTTGCCCACGGAATCTTCCCTAGACTGCGTTCACTGGCAACCTAGCCAACTATGCACTGGCAGCTTTGATGGCGCCATGCACGACCCCGGGACAGCAATCCGCAAACACATCTTGTACCCCGCATTTCTTTGTTTAGTTGCTGTAGCAGTCTCTGGCACCGTCTTTGGCGTGTGTCCTGCATAAAGCAGTCCGTACCCACGGGTCTTCCGAGCCACAGTTTCGCCTGAGGGCCGTGTTTGGCTGCCTGATATGCAAACGACATTTTCTCCATACAACTAAACGCCGTCAAAGCAGCAGGGTCCTGTGTGTATGCAGGATACGCTGTCTTTTGACGTATGTTGGAATGAACGTGGCCTTACCCCGCCCTGCACCTGCTTGGAATGACACATTCCAGTTTCATCAGAACCGGTGCAGAATCCATGATCCGAACTACACCCTGGTGACTGAAAGCTCACGTAACTCAAGCTAACAGAAGCAGACATAGTATTGGTCTGCCAGGATAAGTCGCAGAAGACAATTCATTGACAAAGGCATCTTCTGGAAGTTTCGTCGAATACCCCCTCAGCATTAGGCGTGTGAAATGTGTCGGGAGTGCACACAGCCCTATTGTTTGAACAATGGTGCCGTCAACTGCAGTAGCAAGTAAGTCAATTGCTAAGTGTTGCTGTTGCTGCAAGGCCCAAACCAACGTAGAGGAGCGTGGCGGTCTTGGGTCCATGGGCTGGTTTCCTAAAGCATGCCTGCGTCCGTCGCATGCACCAAGTCTTCCATGAATGAGAGCAGCCATGGAAAAGGACATGTTCTCATCTCGACGCTATGATAGCCGCCCAGCAGACGGCCAGAAGAATGGCCAGGAAGATTGCCTGCACACAGGGTGGGAGTGGGGGAGAAACATGGCCCCATTGATGCAGGGTGCATGCAACACCAGATGCTTGTTCCCGATCCAGCATGAAGCTGCAGCCTGTTCAGGACACTCCACCACGGTTCTGTGGCAGTGGCGAATGGGAACACCGTGGCAAAGCTTCTGGGGCCTATATAAGGCCGTCGTCCCGCCACGTTCCGTCTTCATCCCATCCACACCCATGAAAACCACCTACTTGTTCCTCGCCTCTGTTGTGGCCGCCACCACATGCGCCGAAGCAGACTTCCCCTTGGTCTTTTTTGCCAAGATCAACGACTCCTTGTTGCCGCTCTCGGGCCAGGCTGCAGACACTTCCAGCGTAGTGACGGGCCCGTTCAGTGTGCTTTCGTATGCACCCGACTCAGCCGCACCCGATTCAGCCGCGCCCATCCAGTTCTCCTTGAAGGACAACTACGCCTTCACCGACGACTCCACCACCCCGGGTTATGTGGGCTTTTTCGACAATCTCCTCGCCTTCGGTTCGCTTATCTCCAGGACAAACTTGGACTTGGACAGCCACATGAGGGTGCGCTGTGCAGACTTCTACTCGTGCGACGGGTACCCCGCGGGCGAGGTGCGGTGGATCGCGCGCAATGCTCCTCGCCGGCCCACAAGCTCTTGTTTTGAGGTGGAGGTGTACCTTTTGCCTTACGATAAGGCGACGGGCGGCGCCGTGCAGGCCTCGGAGAAGTGACCTGCTGAAGGAGTGACCTGCGAAGAAACCCCGGCCAGAATACCGTGTGGATGAGTGACCTGTGCTGATAGTACCACGAACCTTCCTCTCGTCTCGTATTCCTAGCACACGTTCCACATGCGTAAGGTATTTGCAAATAGGTGTTTAAAGTATAGGTCGAATTTTTAAGCCACTGTAGTCTAGATCACGGTAGTTTAGACCACTTAGTTTAGACCACTTTTAGACCACTTAGTTTAGACCACTTAGTTTAGACCACTTAGTTTAGACCACTTAGTTTAGACCACTTAGTTTAGACCACTTAGTTTAGACCACTTAGTTTAGACTGCTCTAGTAAACCCAGCCACTGTAGTTTCTTTATGTTTGCATAATACAGAGAAGGTCACCATCTTTCAGATCATCTCAACGACCTTGCCCCACGCCGTGACGTGGTGCTTCGAAGCCATAGTCGCCGACCAGCCGGTTTGGCCGATGCCCTGACTGTCTATGACAATTATGCCCTGACTGTCTATGACAATTATGCCCTGACTGTCTATGACAATTGATTGGAAGTTCGGGTCACTTCGCACTTGGAGTCTGTCAATTGAAAGTGGGAGTAAAATCCCCCCTAGAAAAAGACCGCCGTTCCCACCAAGCCCATGGCAAGTACCCGGCACTGCAGACCTACTGCACCCGGATTTAGGCACTGCAGACCCGTAGCTCAGCGCTGTCTCACTGGAGTAGCTGGCAAGGCTGGTGGACCAGTATCTGGGTGCATGCACGGCCAGCGGAATGGTCTGGACACCAGCTCCACGTCCTCGTCATCGGTGTAGTTTGCCTGGGCCAAGAATATCTCCAACGCTTCCAAATCATACACCACATACGCGTGTCTGAGAAAGTGGTCACCCAAAATGGCACTGATGTATAACGACTTGTCCTCGTAATACTCCAGACCCCCAAGTAACGTTTGCCGTTGATGTCGTACACCATATCCAGCACCCGCACGTTGATCCAGGTCCCGAAAAGTCGTACCCCAACTGGTCCGAGGAGTTCTTGTAGCTGCAGTCGATCTGGTAGATCGCCTCAGATTCGGAGTACTTTCCGCCCATCCGCTGTGCCAACGCTTTAAGCACGCCCTTGGGAAACGACTAGAGGGTGGAGCCTGAGTCCAAATGACGCCGATGGGCTCGTCGGAGATGGTCACGTTCTGGGTGCCGTTTCTCAAGTCCCCGGTGCCACTTTCCAAGTACACGCCATCGAGATTGATGGCCAATGAGTCCATCAAGTTGAGCACTGTGTACAAGTTGACCACGGGACCATCTGCAACCGGCCCGAGTACTTCTTATGGTCCACGGCGCCAGAAAGAATGGACCCGGTCCGCCAGCTGTTCTGGTCGAGGTACTAGTACAGCACCTTGTCAATGATGCCGCATTCTTCAACTGCATGGGGAAGTTTTGGTAAGTTTAGTTGACGATGCCATCCATGGTCAGCTGCTGGAGGCCTATGCCCAAGACACGCTGCACGCCAAACTGACCACCACTTCATCGTTGGCAAACTGCACGGTATCAGTGCCCCACACACCCAGCGCCTCCGAGAAGTCCATGTACAGGACGAAGAAGCTGGGGGCGGTGTCGTTGACCTGGAAAGTGTCGGAGCCTGCGGTGTTGAACGACCCGAGTGCATACGCTAGGGTTGTTATATTCGAGGAAGTAGGGTATGCAGTGGTGGCTGTGTCATAGATGTAACTGGAATTGACCACGTGTAGTAGTCGGTAGAGCAGTACTGTGGTCTTCTGTACCGTATTCTGTGTGGTAGTCTCCGTCGTATCTGTGTGGTAGTCTCCGTAGGATCCGTGATCCGAAACTTAGCCATTGCCTGTGGTGTAGTTGTCCAGAACTCTCAACGTGTAGCCGGTGTCTCAAGTAATGGCAGACTTGCTGTCAGTCTTGGTCGGCGGCTCTTCATGCACATCTCCCTTGAATTCAAAAATAGTGTCACAAATCGCTGCCCACACCCATAGATCCGACGATTCTGTGTCAATCTATACGTTACATTCGTCCTTATTGGAACCCATAGAGAACCGTCAGGTAGTACGTTGCCATGTTCGTGAGCTTGAGCAACGAGCCTTCAAACCGCTTGGCTACCCCGGGCTTTTTGTGGATGGAGGCGTCATCAACGGAGTCGCCGTGTAAAACATCAAAGTCCATCCACAAGCCCTGTCTGCCTGTGGCTTACTTGGAGACTGTTCATTCGGCACAAGGGCTGCTAGGCCCAGGGCGGCCGCCGACAAAGCTAGCGTGTAGTTTGTGAGCAACATTATGGGCGAAGTACTTAGAGCAACTTCAAATTCGCAGCTATCCGCGGAGTATTTATATCATTCTCGGGACTCCTTCTGTTAGCTCGTAAATAGAAGTCGCTTATTCGGTGGTGTGTGCAGGACATATGCATGCTAAAGTATGCGAATGCGCAATCATGCGCGCGGTTACCGAGTTTCAAGTGGGTTTTGCTTGGTGGGGTTCCAGCGGTTTCATGTCTTTGTGACATCCCACCCGTGTGCATGCTTAGGGGTCAGGCTTTTCGCTATAAGTAGAGGCGGCTTGGCTGTTCAATTATGGGAGAGTCCATGTCCTTCATGGCTGCACCTTCAAGTCATCTTGGGGATCATAACCATTGTGATGGGCTACGAGCACTTGAGTCAAGGCAGTGCCGCCCAGCTTTGGATGTGGTGCCATGGGAAGTCTTTTGTCACGGTCGAGTTCTAACAAAACGCCCCAGATTGCTCCAGGGTAGTGGAGCCGCTGAGGTACTGATGTGCACCGCGGAGTTATCCGCTTCCGGAAGAGTCCCGCGTCAACCCCAGCCAGAGGTAGTGTTTGTCAGCGTAAGGCGTCATGTGCTGTCAACGGCTCGGACATTTTCCGAAACGGCCCGAAATGTTTAAACGGCTCGGATATATTCCTTTTCGGCTCATACTTTCATGAATTTCACTCAGGCTTGCCCTATTTGCTTAGAAATTCACGGCGCAATTCAACGGCACGGAATTCTCTCGAACCGGCGACTCGATTTGTACCGGCGACTCGTGTTTTTGCCGGCTGGACATAAGTCCCGGGTATAAATATCGTCGTGGCGCCTCGTTTTCCAGGTCTTTCAAATACATTTTCTACAACCTTCTACTATGTCTAAAGTATCGGTCGCAATTCTTGGTCTCAACGGCTTCTTGGGTGCCCCCACAATCGCCGCTTTCGAGAATCCCGTTTTCAAAGACAAATTTGCGTTCCCAGTTTTGGCGCTCACCCGGGACCCAGCCTCCAAAACGTCTACTGATACCATCAAGTACGTGGGAGCAGACCTCACGGGAAACAAGGACGAGTTGGTCAAGCAGTTGAAGGGCATTGACGTGATTGTGTCGCTCATCAATCCCACGCCCGAGGCGCTTGCGGCGAGTGAGGAGTTGGTGCTCCAGGTCAAGCCCAAGCTCTACATTCCCTCGCAGTTTGCCTGTGAGATCCCGGCCGCAGACGGCGTGTTGCCCACATTCGGAGCCATCAGAACCGTGCACTCGCAGAAGATCCGAGACGCGGGAGTGGCAGTGGTGGACATCTACACTTCGTTCTTCAGTGGCTATGGCTGGTTGCACGAGATCGTGGGCCACGTGGGCATTGACACCGAGTCCAAGTCGGTGACGTACCTTGGATCACCACAGACGGCATTCTCGTTCACCAACTTGAACGATGTGGGAAGAGTGATTGCCTCGGTGTCGGCCAAGGCCAACGAGAAGCTCCCAGGGTTCTTGAGGGTGCAATCCGGCAAGGTCACCCCCGAGCAGGTGGCCAAGAGGTACGAGGAAAACCACGACGTCAAGTTGACAGTCAAGGAAACCATCGACAAGGATGAGGTGTTGAAGCAGGCGCAAGCCGCTTGGGACCCATCTGACTACAGCCAATTGTTCTACTGGTTGAATGTGATTGTTTCCCAGGGCGAGGACAAGGGCGCCTCTTTCTCCAGCAACGACAATGAGCTCGTCAACCCGGGCCAATCTCTTTGGAAGTGGGAAGAGTACTGATTGGAGGAATATTCCTCAACCTACCGGTTGAGCCTTCATCTTCTGATCCAATCTTCTGATCCAATCTTCTGATCCAATCTTCTGGTCCAATCTTCTGATCCAATCTTCTGAAATCCATCTTATCTTCAATATGCAATACTCCATTCCAATTCTTCATACTATGCTACCCAAACTATATGGACGCGACTTCGAGAGCTCATCAAGTCGTAATTGCAGGCAAGAGTCTCCAGCATAGTGAAACAAGTACAGTATTGTGGTTACATAGCAGTACCTGGGCACTACAGTGCAGTGCTTCTAGGCATTACAGTAGAACCAGATAATAGAGACTGGTTACGGAGACTGGTTACGGAGACTGGTTACGGAGACTGGTTACGAAGAGACTGGTTATAGAATAGGTACACCGCACATACTTACATGGTGACTTTGACAAAATTCAAACAATGTCGGAGAGAAGCGATGCTGCAGAGGAAAAGCGATCTGGCACTCCAAGCAGACTAGCATAGGCTAGGATCATGGCAAGCGCCGTGTACATAGATCTGACGACCAGGAGAAAGTGGCGGAGTAGTAGCTAGCAGAGGCAAGAACCAATAGACAGAACCATCAGTACAGAGTAAGATACAGAGTACATAGTACGTAGTAAAAGTAGAGTAAAGTAGAGTAAAGTAGAGTAAAGTAGAGTAAAGTAGAGTAAAGTAGAGTAAAGTAGAGTAAAGTAGAGTAAAGTAGAGTAAATGTAGTAGAGTTAGTAGTAGAGTACTACATAGTAGAGTACTGCATATAGTACTACATTGCAAAGAATATCACAGAGTACATTGTCAGAGTAGAGGCAGAGTAGAGTAGCACATAGTAGAAGTAGCATCTACAATAGTATTGAACTCGGCACGAAACCGTAGTTGGTAGGCTTTTGATCGGGCATTCGGCCGAAGCCTGTGCTGGATTCTGGCTGAACACCGCCAAGTCTAGAAGTACTGGTTTTATTATCAGCATGAGCCCAGAAGGATGACTCGGGCTCGAAGTTCCCAGGCATCCGCTTGTACTGGTTGTGATCCAACAGACGGCTTAGACTGAACATGCTGGAAGCGCTAGACTAGCCATCCATTGATTCTAATGTCCGTACATTTATCGTATTATACATATTTAACTGTACTTATACGTATATACGTATTTAAGTGTACTTATACGTTTATACGTATTATAGCGTACCGCAGGGAGCAGTTAGGTGGGCGGCTGGATGCAGGACTACGTTCAGAACAATGCCGGTCATGGTTGTTCTGTTAGAAATGCAACTTTCCAGGGTTCCGGAGCTTTGTGGAGGATCATCCACGGAGCGGTACTTTGCGTTCAATTCCAGATGGCAAGCCGGGATGACTTCCCTCAGGTCCCACCCATTCCCGAGGCATAGCGCCTGCAGGTGTGGCATGGACAACTTGCCAGGCCCTAACTACCGAGTAGAGGTGGTAGGCAGTAGGCGGTAGGTGGTAGGCGGTAGGTGGTAGGTGGTAGAACAGTAGTTAGCAGACTTGTGGACTGATGGCTACTGGTGCTGAGGCAGGTCCGGGAAATTTCCTTTTTCGGTAACTGCCGGGCGGCCCCGCTGCTCACCAGTTCATGCTTCTGGTTTAGTCCTGTCCACGTCATATCTAGCTAGCAGGTATGTCGCCAAATGAATACTAAATCTAGTATCTTTAGTATATGTATCGGGTTCAACTTTGTCTAGTTCGCCTAGTTCTGTTCGTCTATCTGTACTTGATTAATCTCAGGCCTTTTCACTGCCGAAAGCAAAGTACCCTGCGACGCCTCCCAATCCCAAAACAGTAAGAAGCTTGATCGCGGTGGGCGTTGCTCTTGGCGCCTCGCTCTTCCCCCCCTCTGCGTCTAGGATCTCGGACGTATGGTCCACGTCCGCCGTATTGTGCCCCACGTTGTCTTCCTTCCCCAAGTTCACCACCGAAGGGTTGTTGATCTCGGGGTTCAACGACAGCTGCACGTACTTATGCGTGTTGGCGGTTTTCTGCGCTTGCTGCTTCTTGCCAACGCGAGACGAGTCCACGGGCTCGGAGCCTCGGTCTCCAAGGTACTCGGGCTCGGGCGCAACCGATTCGCCGCCGTGGAACACCGCTGAGTCGTTGGCCTCCACCTTGAACGACTGGTGCAATTCCTTGTTGAACAACTCCTTCTCTACCTGCTGCTTCTTGTTGAGCGCAATGTCTTGCTTCACTGCCTCGGGGCTCACGGGCGGGATCTTGGGTTCCGCCACTTTGGGCATGAAGTCGTACTTGAACTCCCACTCGTTGATCGACGTCTGCGAGGGCAATCTGAACGAGTCGATTGTGGAGGCATCGTTTTTGGCGAGTCTACCGGCGGTTCCGGAAATTGCTCTGATGGACACTCTGGAGATTCTGGCGACTTTCAACATTGACAATGGATTCTCGTTTCTGTTCTATCAATTGGTGATCTTTAATTAATTGAGTCAAGGGGGTTTGGTTTTCCTGTGCAGTGAAATCGGCGTCTCAATCGTGTGGCTGGTGTTGATTGAGGTATGGCAGTTAAATGGAAGTATGGAGCATTTATCTCACAGGGGTCACCCCGCGGATGTCGGCAACCAGCATGCGCAAGTGGGGTGCATGGAAACACGTCGGGTGCGAAATCGGTGCACCAACCGTCATTGCTCCAGAGACATAAATTTCACCGATTCCCTTGGTATTCTGAATTTCAATTGGAGTTTTGGGACTTGATGAACCCTCCCTAGATGCATTTCTTGATGCGTCTCTTGACTTCTCTTATTCTGATTTTGATTTTTCTTGCTTCAATTTTTTTGGGTCATGTAGTTTTGACCAAATGTGTCAAGTGCTGACAAAAAAGCTGAGGGAGGAACAGGCGGAGACGCAAAGAACAAGTGCAAAAAAGAACCAAAAAAGAACAAGTGCAAAAAGAACCAAAAAGAACCAAAAAGAACAAGGATCTAAGCGCCAAGAAACCGGAAAAAGGTGTTAATAGAGCTCAAGAAGTTCCAACCTGAAACAAGTGGCAGCTTGCATACCAATGCCTCTACTGCACCTGCACATACCCAATTACAACCACGAGACTGCACATGCTCCTTATCACTATCATGTAAGACTGACTGGGTTTCACTAAATGTCATGATATTTTTGCTGCATCTGACTTGAACATAGTTTGTATGGGAATTGGACATGTTTGTATCGAATGTGGTTGGTCGGGGAAAGTCTGTCTTGTTAAGCTGGATCTGATACTCGACTCATTCAATGTGTCATTTAATGGAGCATCTTATTTGTGGGTTTGGCTTTGGTCACCTAGGACTAGAACGTCATAGAGACGGCATCGAGCCATAATGTGCCAATTCTCTACGTAAATTGTTATGGAACTATACAATAGTTCTACTTATATATTACGAGCTGCAGGTTCAGTGGCAAATGCAGACACAAATGCAGACACAAATGCAGACACAAAGGGGCAGCCAAGCAACTGCAGACTGGCTATATAAAGCAGGCCACGGCACCTGAGTAGAATGCTCCCTCAACCTAGAATTGCAGCCAACAACTTTCATAACCCTCAAATGCTACGATTGAAATAAATCCAAATACAACACATAATACAGTCTTTAAAGCAGACATTAAGTATCAAGTGCAGCCATTAAGTGCAGCCATTGAGTATCAAGTGCAGCCATTAAGTACAGCCACCGAGTACAGCCATGGACTTAGAGCCAATTATAACCATTTGAATACCATCAAATCCACCAGATCTTCGCATTCTCAAGGCATTAACTAGGATTGATGCAATTAGATCATTTGTGAAGCTCAGGTTCTTATAATACAATATTCTATTAGAACTTCGGTTGCGCGGCTCACTTGTTGCCTGGGTATTCATCACCAAATTCAATTCCCAAGAGCAAATCATCTAGGACTTGCGATGGTGGTCTAGATTTTCTGCCCGGGCGGCCTTGCGGCGAGTCCGACATCCCCAAGACATCCTTAGTGGAAGTTCTATCTTCCTTATACAAAAGGTCAGGCGTTGAGGCTTGGGTGTATGGGTCATTGAAAAGGGGGAGCTCGAAGTTTGAGCGGGAAGACTGCATCATTTCCAAAACAGGACTGATGGTCATGGAGCGGCGGTTTCCGGCGGTGGCAAACCCCATCACCATATCCTGGTACGCTCTTCCTTGGCTGGTGGTAGAGTTGGAAGAAGTCACTGTGGATTTGCCCGAGTACAGCGACGAGTCCGAGTGCAAAAATAGCCCCTTTTCGGCACGGGCATACTGGAAAGGGTTGTAATACTGCACCTCCTTGTCCTTCTTTGCTTTTTTGCGGCTATCAATCCACATGATGAAGAAGGTCAATAAGACTCCGAGGCCTATAAGACCCAAGACGCCTGCCACAACGATGAACACCGAGTTAGTGGGTAGGGTCGATTTCTCGATGTATGGGTTCTTCACCTCAGTGTCTGTGGGGACCGAAACCGTATACGTGTATGAGGTGGATGAAGAGGAGCTTGTGAGTGAAAGCGTGGGCAACGAGTCCAAAGTCATGGACGGGAGGGCTTTATGAGGTGTTATCAGAGATGAGTCAGTGCTTTCTTGGTGAGATGTCGTGGTTTTCAGTTTCGTGGATGTTTGTGAATTTGTGGATGATTCTTTGGTGGATGATTCTTTGGATGATTCTTTGGTGGATCGCTTTGATTGAACGGGTTCCTGTGTGATTGTTGTGGTTGTGGCTTTTGAAACAGCTCGCCTGTGTTGATGATGAAGGTGTCTCGTCCATAATGTATCACGCAAAGCGTGTGTGGAAACTAACATGACCAAAAATACCGGAAGAAGTTTCATGAGGCTTACGGAGGGTTCGAAAGAAAAGAGATGACCAAGTTGAAGCGCAGACCCGTGGTTTTAATGCCCACGCCTGGAACGTGTCGAGTTTCACCGTGGCTGTCCCTGCGACGCGTTTCGTGACTGCAAAAGAAGATTGCGCATGCGACAGAGAAAACGCATTCAAAGATGAAATCGGGAGTTTTAGTGAAGGCCGAAGAATTGTTGTTCCGCACTTGCTACTGTGGGTGCTCTATTGTTTGTTTAATCTATGCTTTTGGGGTTATTGATCGTCTTTGTTGTTTGTGAAAGTTATTGTTTTGCTGCATTGTTCTTTGCCGTGACACGTGCGCGTGCATGCGGGATGCGCAGCGAAACGTGAATCTGAAATTCACCGAGCAAGGGCTCCAAACCATGCAATTCTCAAGCAAAGATTTGTATGCACCTGTCGTACATACATGACAAAGTCCCAAGTCACTACTAGAGTAACTGGCTCTTTGGAAGGTTGGAAAGTGCATCTTTGGTTGCTTTGGGATCTTAGGTCGCTTTTCAAACTACATTTGTTTTCTTCGGCTGGTTGCGTTAGGTTCGTCTATTAGCCTCTAAATTCGGCCCCTTCTAAAATCTCCAGTTCTCGTCCGTGGACTCGATGGCCCAGTTGAACTTATCTCTCAAAGTCTTGGTGAAAAGCTTCTCAATGGGCACGCCAAACTTCTTGGAGAACATCACCGTCAACCTTGGATCAATGTAGTTTAACTTGGATGTTCCAAGCGACACTTCCGAGTTGTCCTCCTTGTCTTTGAGTTGCAAGCTCGTGTTGGTGATTCTGTTTTCAATCTTTTCGATCTGGCCTCGGAGTTTCTCCACTGTTGCGCCTTTGGAGACTTGGACAACACCGCTGTCAACTTCCTTGATATACGAGCCTACCAACTCGTCAATTTGCAGAAACTTCTCCTCCAAGTCTTCGTTAGGAAGCGGCTGTTCCTTTTCTAGCTCACGCTTTTCGTTGTCTCGAGCCCACTTCTTGCGGGCCTGGTCCTTCAACTTCGAGCCATGTTCATGGATGATTTGCCTCAACATCTCGCCGGGCATGTCGTTGATCTCGGAGAAATAGGTTGGATGCTCTCGTTGCTGCAGATCATCCAATTGCAAGATCATCTTCTTGAGCCGAAGCTTCTGCCACTCCATCTCCTTGATCTTTTCGTTGATCTTGTCCACCGATGACTGGTGCCCCTTTGCAACCGTACGCTGGTGATTACACAAGATGGCCACGGTTCTGTTTGCGGCGTTGTACTTCAACACCTTCTCGGCGACAGTGCCCTCGTTGGCGATCAAGTCCATCTGGTCCTGCATTGTCTTCGAGGCGTTGTAGGTACGGAATACTTTAGCCGTCAAGCCCTTCATGTAGCTCTGGAGGTGCTTGTTCAATGTGGATGGGGAAATGCGGTCGAACAAGTCGTCTCCCGGTTGCTTAGGCTCTTTCTTGAAGATTCGAAGGTTCTTGAACACCTGTCGGTCGACCTCGACTTCCTGGTAGAAGCGGATGGAGTCCTTACCCAAGAAGTCGAAGATCACTTTGTTGGGAGGCTTCAATGTCACATGCTCATACCTCAAGCTGCAGCACCCCACGGTGTCTGCCTCGTCATCTCCCTTTTCTCCTCCAGCTCTCAAGGCAAAGACATCGATGAGGTACGTGGCCGTGGCAATTTGCCTGCTCTGCATGAACTGGTCCTTCAACATTTTGTTATAATCCTCACGGATGCGCCCGATGTGCTTCTTTAACTCACGTGCCGTCTCGAACTTCTTCATGTCAGAAACACCTTTGATGGACGAGTTTGCCGCCAACTTCACATACTTGAATGTGTCGGAAATGTTCTCCTTCCACATGGCTAGCCACACCACGGACTTGTCATGTCTCACTGCACCCCATGAATGGCCCTCGGGGGCCTTGGGGATCGGAGCCTCTACCCCCAAATTGAGCGTGATATCTTCAGGGTAAACCCTTCGCTTCACCTTACCGGTTTTGGGGTGTGCTCCACGGCCACGGAAAAGACCCGGGGGCTCCACCTTGAAATTGCCCACGTTTTCCTTGCGGCCGTTTAACAAACATGTGCGGTACGGCTCCTCATAGCGGTCACGCTCTTCCTTGATGAGCTTTTTCTCGGCTTTGCTGAGATTCTTCTTCTCCTCGCGTAGCTTTTCGAAGTACGCGTGCATTTTGGAAAAGTCACACTTGGAGAATTCCTTGATGCTGGTGCTGCCTCCGGCCTCGTGCAAGATCTGCACGAAATCCTCAAAGAAGTTTTTCTGGAACACGGGGTTTTTAGCGTGGTCGGTCTCCAACATGGCCGCAAAGAAGCCCGCCACTTCCTCGGCTGCAGGCGGCAAATCCACGGGCTTTCCGTCGTAGTACATTTTGACGTACGACGGCAACGGCTCGTATTCGGGCGGGAATATAACACCGGCATGTTCCAACGTCTGCCAACGCTCGCTGCCTTCGCCGAACTTTTTGTCCTCCCACCACTTGTAATCATCTGACTCTTTCTGTTCGCCCTCTTCTTGAGGATCTTTCTCTTGAGGATCTTTCTCCTGAGAATCTTTCTCTTGAGAATCTTTCTCTTGAGAATCTTTCTCTTGAGGATCTTTCTCCTGAGAATCTTTCTCTTGAGAATCTTTCTCTTGAGGATCTTTCTCTTGACAATCTTTCTCTTGACAATCTTTCTCCTCTTCTTTCAGATCCTGTGCCTGTGCTTTAGCACCGCCCTCCTGCTTAGGCTTTATTGAATTCGAATTAGAGGAGCCTGGGGCGTTGGCCGGATCCAGCTGGGCCTTCCCCACCTTGGGCTTCTTTGTCTTTTTTTGGACCCGGTCCTCCTTGGACCGCTTCCTCTTCAGTGAGCCGTTCAACAGAGCCAATGGCGTGCCATCATCTTCCAGCTTGACCGAGACTGGCTTGGGCAACTTGGAGAGGGCAATGTCTTCAGAATCGCTCATGGTGGGTAAGTTGGTGGGCGTGTTGCTCATCGTGCCTGTTATGTGACCGCCACGACCGACGTATGTGCAGGCCAATACTAATCACGTGACTCACGTATACCGCAGCCGCCTCGGATACGCGCCCGCCCCGCTTCCCGCCTATTGCCCCTCGTTGTGCAACCGTTACGTGCACCGATACTGATACCCTGCATGCCCCGGCGCCTAGGCATGGGTGCAGGCGTGCATGGAACATGGACATGGACATGGACATGAACATGGACACATGAAACAGACATGAAACAGACATGAAACACACATGAAACAGACATGAAACACACATGGACATATGGACATATGGACACATGGACACATGAACACATGGACACATGGACACATGGACACATGGACACATGGACACATGGACATACGAACACATGAACACATGAACACATGGACACATGGACATACGAACACATGAAACACACATGAAACACACATGAAACATATGGACCATGGACATGGACACATGGACATGGAATTCCGAGGAGCTCATCACCTTCGATGTAGCTCTTTGCTTGGTGCAGGACCATTCTTGCCCAAACTCGCCAGCCAGACGCCCGCATTGGGGGTGCCGGTTTCTCATGGCGTTCTCGCCAAGTCACATTAGCGAGTCCGATTTGAACCTTCAGTCCCCGTTTCTCCGTCTCCAAACAACTCCAACAAAAAGACTACACCGTTTCATACTTGCCCATACGCAGCGAAAGCCCGAAGTGCAGAACTGGCGTCGTGTTTTGGTGTTAATCAGCAGGAAAAGAACCTTCTGGTGAATGTAGTCAATCGACTTGCCATTGGTCGCTGCGGTCTTGTGAGTGTCTATATCGTGCATCGCTTAAAGCGTGGTATGGTGGCTTGTCACTATCATATTCTTGTACGTATTCTAAGTCGCTATGATTCGTTGATGTTCCTCGAGGAATCGGCTTCATACAGGCGAATGATATCATAGTCACGTGACACCACAAGAACAGGGGTTTCAAGGGCTAGTTCGGGGAACAGGTCCATTTACACCTAAATACCCAATTCTTTGGCCTGCCACTCTACCTCATTGTCTCATATCGGGGCAGATGTCGGTCTGATGTTGGCGCTGGATGCACCTTGTTATCAGAGATCAAGTAGCAGATTCGGTTGAAGGAGCCTACATACATTGGCGAAGATCGGGTATCGGCGACAAGTTCCACTGTTTTGAGCCACCGGTCTCCAACGATGCCAAGTGATCTTGGTCCTCACGTGAACACCCAATGAATACACAATAAGAGCAAAGATGAAAAAAAGTTTTGAACTAAAAAAATGGTTGCATGGAAAGCCACGGGTGAAATCTCCATGATCATTCGTTGCACACGTCCTTTTTAGAAGGTTCCAAAGCCGCATTATCCGCCACAGTCTTGGTTTCTCGGTCATAAGGCAAGATGTAGACATCCACCTTCGAACAAGAAGACCTTCCATCTATATCAATAAAAAGGAAAGTAAAACCGTCTTGCAGACACGAGTAGAATGGTAAATTAGTAATTTTGTTCTTTTCATCCAAATTGATGCGTAAGTCATGGTTTTCAGGCAGAATGCCGTAATCCGTGTATTCAAACACAAGGTAATACGTTTTTTTTGTTGTCTCAACGGAGACAATTCCATCATTAAACGTTACCTCGAAGATTTGCTCATTTACGTCCCCGTGATACAAGTTGGAATATCCACTATCCAAAAGCAGCACTTGAAGCGGTTTGAGTTCGCCGTCCACTTTTGCAAACATAGCCTTAGGGTGATCGGAAGACAGAGGCTTGGGCTTAGGGTTATTATTCACATATAAGGCACTCTTTTTTTTTCTGTCATAAGGCAAGATGAAGACATCCACGAACAGGCAATCAGATCCGAGAGTTTCATCATAAGCATGGAGATTGTTTCCACACGCGTAGATTGGTAGATTGGAAATTTTGTTCTGGCCATCCAAATTGACGCGAAATTGATTGTTTTCAGGGGAAAGCACGAAATACCCGGATTTGTCATACGAAACGTAATACGTAGAATTTGTGGTCTCAACGGATATGATTCCATCGTTCAACGTCAACTCTAAGACATCGGTAGAGATTTCTCTGGTCTCGTAAAACAAGGTCTCAAACACACCATTAACAGCAACCAGATAAATCGGCCTGAGTTTGCCTTCCGCTTTGACAAACATAGCCATAGGGGGATCGGAAGACAGAGGCTTGAGCTCTAATTGCGGCTCCGTACGCTTCTCTTGTTCCACATTTAAGACACGCTTAGTTTCTCTGTCATAAGGCAAGAGGTGGAGCAGAACATTGAAACACTCTTCCTCTGGATCTCTTGGACCCATAAGAATCTTTGAGCGCAGGCCTTCAGGACACGAGAAGAAAGGAACCTTTAAAAGCGTTTTTCGGTCATCCAATTCCAAGCGGAGTTTTTGGTTTTCGGGGCCGACGCCAAGATGCATGTCTTGGCCAGACCCTACGAACAAGGGGATTTTCGAGTTTTGAACAGAGGCGTAGCCATCCTCAAACTTGAGCTCGAGGAATTCGCTCAGGTCCTCTGAGTAATAGAAGTGGTCGACTTGATTTGTGTCTTGGTCATTAATCTGAGCCACGAGCGCCTTATATTTTCCACCGACTTTTGCAAACAAGGCCAATGGGAGCGAGTTTGCGCAAGCACAGGCGACAACAAGACAGGCTAAGATCAACTGATTTGTTTTCATTGCGTTTTGATGATACCAGCAAGGATCAACGGCTTCTTTTATAGGGCTGCCGCAGATTCGGAAATTTCCCACACCATTGTGGTTAGACTATTGTTTCGGGAACAATAGCCAGCGGATGTGACCATTACTTGTGCAGTCCTTGTAGACGAGAGCCTGAATATGCATCAAACAAGAAGGCGCATTCACGAGATTATAGAGCCGAGAAATTCAATGGATCCGGTCACCCATGTCGAGAAAACAATGCATCAGTCACCCATGCCGAGAAAATCAACATCAGTCACCCATGTCGAGAAAATCAACATCAGTCACCCATGTCGAGAAAATCAACATCAGTCACCCATGTCGAGAAAATCAACATCAGTCACCCAGGTCAAATGTATTGTATCAAGCCAGCACAAACCTTCACAAAGGGCATGCCACCTAGAACCAGGCTACCTCAAGTAAACCACAAAGCACTTGCCATTCAAATATAACATACGAAATAGAAGTGGCAAATATGCCTCTCACCCTGTGCCCGCCTCCATGTAATAAGCGTCGCAGTGTCTGCTGGTCAGTGGATCGCCTAGGAGGTTACGCACCAGAACCTTAATGAGCATCTGCATACAGGGGAACAAGAACCTCAATGCTGTAAACCGCAGTGCTCAACATGGTAATGCACTATTGTTGTAATGAGTTGTAATGGTTGTAATGGTTGTAATGGTTGTAATGGTTGTAATGGTTGTAATGGTTGTAATGGTTGTAATGGTTGTAATGGTTGTAATGGTTGTAATGGTTGTAATGGTTGTAATGACTTGTTGTAATCTGAGTGTGAGTACTCTTGTAATGCTCTGGTTCTTGCACTTACTCTTAAATGCTATTATGATCCATTTTCAAAGCATATGCCTGCTATTGTTCTGGTATCGGGTAAACAATGCCATTGTATCTGATAGGGGAGGCGGGCTGGCAAGATATACGTGGGCTCAGCCTCCGTGGGCTCAGCCCATGGACTAGTGCTGCCAAGGGTCCTTCCATAAAGACGGCTTTCATGCCAGACAAACCCACTGCACTAGTTCATGAATGCTGCCTGAAGCTGATGTAGGAGGTTAAGTGATCGGTGTAGACGGAACCGCGCTGGACGCGACTGCATAGAACGAGGGAGGGTTCTTGGCCAAGACTAGGATAATCTTTGACTATTGGGTGCGAGGACCGTGCCCTGTTGTCCAGTTTTGCCTGTTGTTCAGTTTTGCCTGTTGTCCAGTTTTACCAAATGACCTTCAGCAATTCCAATACACCAGCGTCAAGTGTTCGTGGTGTGGAAGTTGCCATTGCTTAGTGTGTGGTTTGTTTGTGTGTGGTTTGTTTGTATGGTGTCATTCTGTTGGCGGTTTTGGGAACTTTATTGGACCTGCTTCTGTATGGCCGGAAAGTGCACATTTCAAGTGTTCTGTGGCAGTTATTGGTCGTGGGACTAGTGTGGCTATCCAGGGACCGGTCAGAGCCATACTTGGTCCTTCCACCAAAAGCACTCGTTTATCAGCTGTAGCTCCAGATCATCACCGCCGGCGCTGGACGGAAAAGGCCTTGTAGGTCACGTGACCCGGCTGGCCAGCCATATTGACCACCATTTGATCCATTGCTGAAGGCGTATTGCTAGCATGGAGAAGGGTCGACCATTGAAACTGCATATTTCGACTTGAGCACTCGACAGTACTCAGCTAACTTCGCTTCTTCAGCCACTCCTACTTACGTACTGATTGAATGCCGTTCAACCCACGGATTCCGTACGGCACTAACCAGCGATTCGTGCTGCTCAGTGAAGTATTCAGTGAAGTGAAGTGAAGTGAAGTGAAGTGAAGTGAAGTGAAGTGAAGTGAAGTGAAGTGATTCAGATTCAGTCACTCAGTCACTCAATCACTCAGTATTCAGTCACTCAGTATTCAGTCACTCAGTATTCAGTCACTCAGTATTCAGTCACTCAGTATTCAGTATTCAGTCACTCAGATTCAGTGAAGTGATTCAGATTCAGTGAAGTGATTCAGATTCAGTCACTCAGATTCATTTGCTTAGTCTTGTAGGAATCACCGCAAGCAGAAGAGTTTATTCCGGTTGAATCCACATTCCCTCTGTTCACGTGATACACTCGAGATGCCTGTCTGTCCCAATACCATGCATAAAGTTCGGTATTTTCTTCTCAAATCCAACTATTCAAGACCAACTAATGCAACTATCTATCACAGCAACTATCTATCACAGCATCTATCACAGCAACTATCTATCACAGCAACTATCTGCTGCCTTCGCTAAACTGGGGGTAATGTTGGTCTTCAATAATCTGATAATGTGATCTTCATTCACCAGTCATGTTATTTCCTAAATATCTAACCATACTGGAACTCCCTGACCTGTTCCTTTTGTTGCCGCTCAAACCAGAGCGGGAACCCCTCAATATATACCTTTCGAGCTCTCACTTACCCGGCCGATATGCACAATTAGCGGGGTATGAGGAGTGTGGTCCCTTAACTGCCCTGTTTCATCTGCACCTTAGACGCCTGAAACATGAGCATTCCAGCTCAGTGCTGCCTTTGGTACTGTACTGCATCAACTTGTATCAGACATGTCATATTCACCCACATTCACCCACATTCACCCACATTCACCCACACTCACCCACATTCAACCCTATCTAGTACCACTGCAACTTCTAAAACCCAATCAACACTCTAACGTGCCCTTTTACGAGATGGAGCCTAGTAATTTGGTATCACCGGATCCACGACCGATGCCACCTCCGACTGGCAAACTCCTGCACTTTCGTTGAGTATTCAGTAGCGACGTCTAGGCTATTGATCACATTTGCGGTGATATCATTCGAGACGACAGTGTCGTTGGTGGTAGTGTAGAGTAGTAGAGTAGTAGAGTAGTATTAAAGTGTAGACTACTGTGTAGACTACTGTGTAGACTACTGCGTAGTACTGGAGAGTAATGGCGCGAACCCATTTGTTGCACGGTGGCATCTCTGCTTGACGTCCAACTGTTCTGAAAAGGTACCTGCATTCAAGACGGCAATGTCACCAAAACCAGCCCTCTCGACTCGGACTTGGTTGGACTTGGACTCGGACTTGGACTCGGACTTGGTTGGACTTGGACTTCAACAAGGTCGTGGTTGGAATTCTGACAAGATGTGAATAGAAGTAGTTTTTTTCGAACTAACCTTTCAGACGTGTTGATGGAGGAAGAAACAGTCCAACTTCTGCACTGACCTGCATCTCATGCTGCAAGGTCTTGCCTACTTGACGGTGATGATTTGCCAACTCTCCATAGTGCCACCATGTTTCATAACCGCTCTTCTACTTCCAAGATTCTTCAGGTCAAAGTGTAGCTATTAGGATGAGTCTTGAGTACGAGTCAGAAGAGTTGAGTCTGCGAAGTGTATACGCAGTGTAGTATAGAGTAGTGTAAGTATAGAGTATTCTAATTAGTATAAACTAACTAGTATAGTATTTATTAGTAGAGTGAGTATGAAGTAATTTTAGTCTAACAGTATAGAGTAGTAGAGTAGTAGAGTAGTAGAGTAGTAGAGTAGTAGTCTAACTAGTATAGAGTATTAGAGTAGTATAGAGTATTAGAGTAGTATAGAGTATTAGAGTAGTATTAGAGTAGTATAGAGTATTAGAGTAGTATAGAGTATTAGAGTAGTATAGAGTAGTATAGATAGTATAGATAGTATAGATAGTATAGATAGTATAGATAGTATAGATAGTATAGATAGTATAGATAGTATAGATAGTATAGAGTAGTAGAGTAGTAGAGTAGTCTGCTTAGTATACAGCAGTGTCTATTCATCTATTCGAATCTTCTATTTTAGAATCACCTATACTCAGGAGTATGGATGTTTCTATGCTCAGCTCTACAGACGACCTTATCCCTGCAGCACACTGTCATGGATCCTTCTTTATCTAGGAGTTTGTCCTTTATCTAGGAGATCTCTGTCTATCTAGGAGATCTCTGTCTATCTAGCAGTATCTCTCCATTATAGTCTAATGTATCGGACTCCATTTCTCTTGTAGATCCTTGTCACTCTAGCACCCTCCATGTTCATTTGATGGTTCCAAGAAGATGTTAAGACAAGGAAGTGGATCTGGTGGCCACTTCTGAAGATAGAGAAGGACCCATTTCAGGGTCTGACCGTGCCATAGGCTCTAATCCGTCCTATGCGTGTTATGGCGTAGCAAATATCGTCTGAATATCCGACTACACTGTTCTAGTCTGAATATCCGACTACACTGCTCTTTGTAGTCTAGAATGTGTATCCGACTACACTGCTCTTTGTAGCCTAGAATTACTGTTTATTAATCTGAAAACCTTCCTGCACTCCGAGATGCATAAACCATCCTTCTAATCGTAGAACAATACCTACTTAGACCCCCGATGGGTAACACACTACCCATCAGGATCAGATGAAGCCACGCTGTTCGAAAGTCTTCTGGAAGGGAGACATGGGAGTAATAATGGGCTCTACCTCGGCATTTGAACTGCCGAACAGCCGAATGCCGAGCGATTCGCCTATATATAGACCCCGGGATTCCTCTTGTAAGGAGGCATCAACGAACAAATACATGGAACTACAAAGTACTAGACGTTATCAAAGAATCTAACACCTACTCTATTGATCAAATTAAGGTCAATCGTCTTAAAGAAGCCGGTTTGTGATGGAATGGGTATCTTCCTAATTTTAGATATTTAAGATATTCAATCGGAAAGTAAAAACACAATTTATCTTCGGGAAATTAATCATTTCTATATTTACACTGTTACAATTACTAAATCGAGGGGATTAATTATGTATATAACTTTCAAATCCATTATCCCGTTAGACCCCGATGGGTAACGCACTACCCAGGATCAGAAAGCCTACGCTCGAGAATCTTCCAGAAGGGAATTCCAGAAGGGAATTCCAGAAGGGAGACATGGGAACGAGTCCACTTCGGCACTCGAACGAACAGCCGAACGTGGGCTGTTCGCCTAGAGACTTGGGATCCCCTTGGAGGCATCAACGAACACACTGAATTACAAAGTACTAAACGTAACAAAGAATCTAACATAAACCATATAAACCAAAAACCAGGTATAGACAATAACCTAATGCACCATAGACCAGAGTAGTTTAGCATCAGTAGTTACTTTAGTATCAGTAGTTACTTAGTATCAGTAGTGAGTATAATCGCAGGCCGACAGAGGCCAAGTTCAACAAGAGTCTTGAAATGTTTGGTCTTGTCCAAGACAACAAGCGCAGTATCTTTGCCTAAGATTAACCGACTGCTGGAATGGCCTCATCCAAACCTTGACTGCCTCTGCACCACACTCTGCACCACACTCTGCATCCTGTAGACTCATGATTACCGTGCTACACCTCCATGAATCTCTACACCTCCAAGGCATCTACGAAACTGTTACAGCACCGACCCTAATAAATTTCAATCAAACCTCAAACCTCTCAAATGAGACTTCAAATGAGACTTAGAATGACTTAGAATGACTTAGAATGAGACTTGTGTAAACTTCTTAAGAGACTAGTGTAAAACCTTTTTAAAAGGACTCTAATGTAAAGAAAGTTCTGGAAATATGAAACGCACTGTGGGCAAAAGTGCTGGCTGATTTAGCCTCTTAATGAACCAACAGCAATATAGTACTCGTAGTACTCGTAGTACTCTAGTACTCGTAGTACTCGTAGTACTCTAGTACTCGTAGTACTCTAGTATGGTCAATTATAGTATAGTACTGTAGTACACTGGCACTCCAGTATACTAGTGTCCGCATAGTAGTATTCTAGTATAGTAGTACTGTAGTACTGTAGTACTGTAGTAGTGTAGTACTCTAGTATAGTAGTACGTACTGTAGTACTCTAGTGCGCAGCTCTAGTGCGCAGCTCTAGTGTGCCTGGTATAGTACATTGGTACACTAGTAGTGTTTTGCAGACGGCTAGTACTAATAGCAGTTCATGGTGGTGGGCTCAAAGAGGACTTGAGATTTTATGGACAAGTGGCCTTCGCTTATCGTGAGACATCTTTCCTGATATAAGCACTCCATGCGCTGAAGTTGGTGCAGGTATTTCGATCCAGCAGCGTAGGCTCATCATTCCTGGGTGTCCCATGGTGGATCTGACAATTGGTTAGTAGTAGTACTCGTATAGATAGTATAGTATAGTATAGTAGTTAGTACTGTTAGACCCCGATGGGCAGCGCACTACCCAGGATCAGAAAGCCTACGCTGCTCGAGAATTCTAGAAGGGAGACATGGGAACGAGCCCCCTTCGGCACTCGAACAGCCGAACGTGGGCTGTTCGCCTAGAGACTTGGGATCCCCTTGGAGGCAACGAACACTGAATTACAAAGTACTAAACGTAACAAAGAATCTAACAATATACTTATAGATATAAAGTCTAATGAGAATCGAACATATTATCGATTGTCAATCGATCTCTCTACCATTGAGATATAGACTATAAATCTTACCTGAAAGGAAAAAAAGGTGAATAAATAAATCCCGATCAGGTTCCCCTATGGCCAGGCATAGGACTTAATCTTTAAAAAAATTAGTATTAATAGGAGTATAACTATTAAGAGTAGGGGAAGAAGTAGAAATCTTCGAAAATTAAAATATAATTTATCCCCCTATTACAAATGTATCTGCTACATTAATATCTACTTATAGACCGGGTCTGCATCGTGGCAATGCGCACCCCAGACTGTTGCGCGTTACAGAAAACCTTCGCATAACTGGAACGGTAATGTTATTGGTCTTCATGAATCTGATAAGTGTGGATCTTCAGTATTCCTTCAGTCATTATTTCTTATCTAACTATACTTGGAACTTGATGACTGTTCCTTATTGATCCCCTCAAACCAGAGCGGGAACCCCTCAATATATAGTGCCCTATCCAGGCTCACTTACCCGGCCCGAGGTACCTCATTGGCCGTGCATGAGAAGTGTAGTCTCTTTTCTTGACCTGAGCATGTTTCATCTGCACCCTGCACTTCTGAAACATGTGAGTCCTGTCCACTTATGTTCACTCCTGCCTTTGGGCACTGTACTGCATTCAACTTGTATCAGAGTTGCAGTGCGTTAGCCTTAACTTCAGCGTATGCAGGAACGACAGTGTCACGTGACTCCACCAACTTAAGGGAATGTCCTTGTCGTTACCAATCTTATAACCTATTATTATACTAATGAACTCAGTTATAAACTGTTTTGTTGTGGTTATCCTTTCATGAGAAGACTTCGTCTCTTAATAGAATTCCATCGTGGCTGTAGCCATGTCAGTAGACACTGCATATACTAACACAGCCTCCCACCTTGCTATATCTTTCATCTGCTGGTTTCCATGTGACCATGCAGGACTTCCGCGGGATGCACAGTTGCTCTGCATGTTCAACAGACCACTCGATCTGTATGCAGGACACCGCGTAGAAGACAATTCTCTGCGTCGAACGTATGTGACTCCGGCACCATCACCCGAGTGCAGTTCAGCGAAGCACGATGGTTAAAGAGCTCATGGTATCAAGGTAGGAAACTTCCATCTGTGTTATCAGGCAGAGTCGTCCTCAGCAGCTACACGGAGCACTTGTGGGTCTGGATGCAGGAGCCTTTTATAATGGACCCAGGTTACTTGATACTTAAATACGGGCCCTCCCTTTCTTTTGGAGTGACCTTTGCCCATCCACAAATGTGGTAGGGGTGTGCATGTACCCATTGAAACAGCTCAATCTGGAGTAAAGACTTGAACATCCTTTAGGCGCAGTGCGTATCTCGCACTCAGACTTTGACCTCACCCCATGGATTTCCACTCGTACTGGAATTGGCTCGGGTAAGCCGCTACTTCGGTTTACGACTACTGCATGACAATATTTCAGTTTGACTGCACCAGAATGTGCAGCGTTTTGCACACTGGCTGCAACTCCGTTACTCTTCAGCGTATGCAGGAACAACAATGTCACGTGACTCCGCCAACTTAAGGAAAGTTAGGCATATCAATATCCATCTTTATATTACTAAAGGCTCACGTTGTAATCTGTAGTTCATCTGTAGTTCATCTGTAGTTCATCTGTGTTCATCTGTAGTTCATCTGTAGTTTCCTGATGACCATGCAGGACTTCGAGGGACGTAGAGTTCTGCATGTTCAACAGCACTGATTACAGGATTCATTGTAGCGGATAAGTGGCATGACGGATGCGTTACTCTATTCGAATTGGCCTCATGTGCATCTCCATGTCATTTTGGCACCCATGGGCGGGATAGCGCACGTGACTATGGAGCTTAGATCTTGGACTGCACGACTCCATTAGGAAAGGTATATAAAAGTGCCACGCTACATTCTCTTGCTGCTGTAAAAAGGTGTTTGCATTGAAATTGAGGCGACCGCCAGTTAATTAATCACAACTATAGATCTACTAGAGCCAAAGTTTATAGAAATTTGGACCTCAAATTCAATTAAGGATTTTAATAACCGATAAAGATAAAACTCCTAAAACATTAGCTACTTTATTTTCTCCTAAAAACTATAATAAATTTATTGAAAGGGGTCGAAATAGAGAAGACTACAGAGGAACAGGGAATGTTTAAGATTCACCACTGGACCTTTCTCGGTCCACCTAGACTGATCAGGCATACTCATTGTACCCATACTAAACCCATTTCCAGTGACTGTTCTTTGTACCCATACTCAACCCATTTTCAGTGACTGTTCTTTACACCCATACTCAACCCATTTCCAGTGACTGTTCTTTGTGGCGCTGTTGTATCATCGAAATCACAGGTGGTGAACCTGAAGTCTGCTTTGTTTGAGGTGGTGCAAGCAGTCAGTAACACAAACACCCTTCTTTTCAGCCATTCTGTCCCAAACTGACGAATAGTCAATGAATCATCAAAAAAGGGCCAATGGGAAAGCCTTGCTCCTGGAAAGTACTGGTCCCCAGGCGTGCCTGGAAAGTACTGGTCCCCAGGCGTGTGCCTGGTGTAGGCCAGATCAACTTTCTGAAGTTGAAACATCAATGTCGCCCACCAAGATGATCTGGATCGGGAAGCACCTTGCTTTCAAAGAGTCTCCCACTCGCTTGCAGAGCTCTGAAGTAGTCTCGCTTGCAGAACTCTGAAGTCTCGCTTGCAGAACTCTGAAGTCTCGCTTGCAGAGCTCCACTGGTGTTAAATTCACGAGCTCCTTGGGTCTATCAGCATGGCCACCAAATGCCTGGCCCTTGAGTGAAACACTTTAATCACCTTGAAAGACTGGGTCTTGGCCACTGTTTGGACTCCGCACTGATCATCCTCCGAAAGTATCTCGAAGTTGTGTGGGTCAGACTAATTCATGAATCATGAACAGCATTGAAACATTAAAGTGAGGATGTGATCAAGAACACTGCGGTCAATTCGGTTACGAGAATTATGGAGGATTTTATGCTAAATTATATATATTAATAAGTGCTTTACAAGATAATTAGACCCCCGATGGGTAACGCACTACCCAGGATAAAGCCACGCTGTTCGAAAGTCTTCTAACAGGAAGATGGAATCTTCTAGAAGGAGACATGGGAGTAGGAACGAGCCCACTACGGCACTCGAACTGCCGAACGTGGGCTGTTCGCCTAGAGACTTGGGATCCCCTTGGAAGGAGGCAACGAACACTGAATTACAAAGTACTAAACGTAACAAAGAATCTACAATAAGATCATTAATATACTTCTCATTTATTCTTTTTATCAGGTTTAAATATTAGACCTAACATTTAGTGGAATAGGGACCAGTTCGATCAAGAAAGCGCTACACATTGCGTCTTTCCTTCGAGTACTCTGATACGAGTAACAAGCGTGTCTTAAGATGAGCACTCTAAGCTTGATTCTTTGTGGCAGAATTCAGCATGAATATTCACGCTTCGAAGACCTGAGCTTGCAAATGTTGATATTCCGCCCAAGTCACTTTCTGGGATATTCGGGCTGGCAAGATCCAATAGATAAGCTAGGGTGTGGCGAAAGGTGCTTTCGAGGAACAATTGGGGGGCAAGTCTGGTGCCAGCAGCCGCGGTAGTTCCAGCTCCAAGAGCGGATATTAAAGTGCAGTTAAAAGGCTCGTAGTTGAGTTTATTTGGTTACTGCCAGCTCTCGCAGGTGTTACTTTGAGTAAATGAAGTGTTTAAGCAGGCAACGCCTGAATCTTCTAGCATGGAATAACAGAATTTGGCGATTATTTTGGTTCTAGAAATCGTAATTTAATAGGGACGGTCGGGGATCAGTATTCAAAGTCAGGTGAAATTAGATTTATTGACTACTGCGAAAGCATTTGTCAAGGCGTTTGACTAATCAAGAACGAAAGTTACAGACTAACAGAGACAGACTAACAGACTAACAGAGACAGACTAACAGACTAACAGACTAAAAAGAATATCTACACTAACAGACTAACATTGCAAGTGTTGAGCACCCACACCGGCAGTCTTTGACTAATGAAAGAATTACTGTACATTTTTAAATCCAGAAACTGTCTTATGGGGAGTTTGGCTCGGGGCACATGTGTTAATAACGCAGATGTCCTAAGGGGGCTCATGGAGAACAGAAATCCCAGTAGAATAAAAGGTACCCCTTGATTTTTCAGTGTGATTACAAACCATGAAAGTGTGGCCTATCGATCCTTTATGTTTACGTCGGAATTTGAGGCTAGAGGTGCCAGAAAAGTTACCACTGGGATAACTGGCTTGTGGCAGTCAAGCGTTCATAGCGACATTGCTTTGATTCTTCGATACCGAAGCAGAATTCGGTAAGCGTTGGATTGTTCACCCACTAATGGGAACGTGAGCTTGCTGGTTGAAAGGCCATCAACTTTCATGCCTTTTCAGAGCTAGAGATTTCCATATCGAGCTTGACATCCTTCCTACCGAGTCCGATCAATATCTAATGTTTTATTGAACTGGCCTGTGTTGCGCGTTACAAAACCTTCGCATAACTGGAACGGTAATGTTATAATAAATCTGATAAGTGTGGATCTTCAGTATTCCTTCAGTCATTATTTCTTATCTGTATCTAACTATACTTGGAATTGATGAACTGTTCCTTATTCTTGTTCCGTCTTCCATTTAAGAAGACTTCTCTTAAATAGAATTCCATCGTGGCTGTAGCCATGTCAGTAGACACTGCATATACTGCTAACAGTCTCCCACGGTGCCATGTTTCCATGTGACCATGCAGGACTTCGCCAGATGTAATGTTGCTCTGCATGTTCAACACTGATCTCTTTGGTATCCGATGCAGTACCTATTTCATAGATTTATCAGTTGAACCTCTCTAGACCTCAGAAACACATACTTATCACTACAGTAGTCTGTGTTAGTCGCCGTAGCCTGGTGGGCAAAGAGTCGGGTCCTGGATTATGTGGGTTCGACAGTGAGGTGTCTTCTCAGAGCTTGCTGATGGTTAGACTATGGATTTCTAGATATCCTGCATATAACCAAATACAATACTTAGAGCCGCTAAGGTAAGCGTGAACCCGTCGGTATTATATACTAACGGGAATAACCGGGTAACCCTTTGGCGGTCAGGGCAGGGATGTGCTTCACATGCGTTAAACTTATGTAACCATCAGGTGATTGGAACCCCGCCTGGACGCCTCGCCTGCGAGTGTGGTCACGTGCATGGCCTAGCTTCGTTAGTCCGTTGTAACCGTGCACTTTAATTGTGTAACCGTGCACGACTTTAGGTGTGTAACCGTGCACGACTTTAGTTGCTCACAGAAACACGTACACATTTTATGCGATTGCACGCATGTCTTATATAAGTAATACGTGCAAGTTTCCCTGCAGACGTCAGATTTTCTGCAAGGCCGCATACGGCGTGTCCCAAAAGCTATGGAAGTGGTGCGTCTTGGGCTCGCACACCAGCATGCATCGCACATGCGTCTTAAGGTGGTGCCTTACGCAACAAGCGCCTCGGCACAGGCCTGAAACAAGCCCGCAACAAGCCCGGGCCCGGCGCATTGTCGGCCGAATCCCCGTGCTCCCACCCACAGTAGTAATGTGCAAGGTGTAAACAAAGGCTCCTGCATGCGCTCTGCAGGACAATCGCTTGTACCCGCGCCCGGTGCCCTATTGGTGGTTCCTCATATATAAGCCCCTCCGACCCACCAGTCTCCTCCAAAACTGCATTTGCTCCGACACCTACGGCTCTTCTCTACCATGCCCAAGTTCTACGCCGTGGCTGTAGGCCACAATCCCGGCATCTACCGCTCCTGGGACGCCTGCTCCGAGCAGGTGTCCGGCTACTCCCGGGCCAAGTTCAAGAAGTTCCTGACCAGAGCAGACGCCGAAGATTACCTCCAGAGCTTCCGCCAGTTCGACCTGGAGCAATCCGAAGATGACTCCGAAGACGGCTGCTCGGACTACTACGACAACCGCCCTCCTACCTTGCTCCGGGTCGGCGGCATCCGGTTGGCCATCCAGAAAATCTACACGGACGGCTCGTCCCATGGCAACCAGCACCGGTTCCCCAAGGCCGGCTACGGGTGCTACTTCGGGCCCGGCGACCGGCGCAACGTGGCCGTGCCGCTAGGCGACGTGGAGACCACGAATGTCAAGCACACCAACCAGCGCGCCGAGCTCCATGCCGTCGGGCATGCGTTGCGGTCGATTGAGAGTGACTATCACAGGGGGGTTACTTCCCATTACGAGATCTACACGGACTCCAGGTATGTTTTGAATGCGCTTGAGGTGTGGACGCCCAAGTGGCGGGCCCGCGACTGGACGGCTGCTGCAGGACACGAGGTGGTGAACCGGGACATCATTGAGGATGCCAGCGACCGGCTCGACAAGCTCCGCCTGTGGGGGGTTAAGATAGACTTGAGGCACGTTCGCGGCCACGGCGACAGTGAGGGGAACCAAGAGGCCGACCGCTTGGCCAACATTGGCGCCGCGAACGATTACATGTGAGCAACTGATTGAGGACTAGGGGAGACTCCGGTAGAGCTGGGGGCAGATTCGAGTCCACCAGTCAGGTTAGTCAGTCTCCGGTCCAGTCAGTTAGTCAGTCTCCCCAAGTAGCTTTGGAATCTGCAGACAGCTCAGTAAGTGCGCGGACTTGCGTGAGACTAAGTGCGTGCGTGCGCTTGCCGACTAATGCGAGTGCAAGAGGTCGTGCGCGCGCCGCAGCGCTCAATTTGCTTCATTTGTAAATACCTTCAGCTATCTTTACCCAAAGCGGCCGCTTTGTAAACACCTCAGCAGATGAGCCATCTCAGTCGGTGCACAGAACCCGCACAAATCCCGTTTCGTCCAAACATCAATATTTATCCAGCTTGCCTATTTCGTCCGCAGCCCTCGCCTGGCGCCTTTATATACTCCATTGGCTTTGCTCCGCGCATCTGGTTGTGCAAATCATCTCTTAGTTGTCCACTAAACCCAGCCTTCCCACTTCGTTGCCGCCCCATCAGCATTCCCTCCCAGTAGCATTTATAGATGAATTTTCGAGTGTCCCAGCCGTTGCAGCCTCTCAACAGCGGCCAGCTCAACAAGGCCAACAGCGTCACCCCCAGCAAGTCCACCCGAAGAAAAGAGGAATACCACTACGGCCCGCCACAGGCCCACGCCGCCGCCCCCGTGGACGACAAGAAAAAGAAAAAGGAAAAGCTCCTGGCCTTGTGCAAAACCCCGCCGCTGATTGTTCGCACCCGAAACGGTATAGACTACCGTCGAGGCGTCTTCCTTGGAGAGGGAGGCTTTGCCCGGTGCTTCCAGATGAAGGATGCGCTGGGCCGCATCTACGCCGCCAAAACCGTGGCCAAGGCGCTGATCAAAAACGAAAAGACAAAGACCAAGTTGTTGCTGGAAATCAAGATCCACAAGCTGTTGAAGCACACCAACATCGTCAATTTCATCGACTGCTTCGAGGACGACGTCAACGTGTACATCTTGTTGGAGATCTGCCCGAACCAGTCGTTGATGGAGTTGTTGAAGACCCGCAAGCGCGTGCTGGAGCCCGAGGTGCGCTTGTTCATGGTGCAGATTGTGGGCGCCGTCAAGTACTTGCACTCGCGCCGCGTCATCCACCGGGACTTGAAGTTGGGCAACATCTTCTTTGACCCCGACATGAACTTGAAGATCGGCGACTTCGGCTTGGCCTCGGTGTTGCCGTCCACGGACTCGCGCAAGTACACCATCTGCGGCACGCCGAACTACATTGCGCCCGAGGTGCTCGGCGGCAAGCAGACGGGCCACTCGTTCGAGGTGGACATCTGGGCCATCGGCATCATGCTCTACGCGTTGTTGGTGGGCAAGCCGCCGTTCCAGGCCAAGGACGTCAACGTGATCTACGAGCGCATCAAGAAGACCGAGTACTCGTTCCCCAGCGACAAGCCCATCTCCGACAACGCCAAGGCCTTGATCGGCGACCTCCTTCTGTTGAACCCGTTGAACCGCCCGTCCATCAATGAGATCTTGGACTACCCCTGGTTCAAGGGCGCGTTCCCGCCCAAGACCGCCGAGGACTCGTTGACCATGACGCCCGTGTATGGCGAGCTGCTCTCCAAGGCCCAGAGCCTGCTCAACTTCTCCAACGCCAAGACCCAGGCCGGCATCTACACCCCGAAGTCCAAGCACCCCGTGGAGATCTTGAAGGCCGACTTGCACTCCGACAAGCCCAAGGCCGTGTTGCCGCAGTCCTTGTCGCCGGGCGACACGCGGGCCAAGTACCAGGAGATCGCCGTGCCCACCAGCCTTGTCAGCTCGTCCGGCCGCACCATGCGCAAGTTGAACTTCAACTCCAAGTTCAACAAGACCATCATCAAGTTGCAGCAGTCGTTGGCGGAAACCTGCAACAACATCACGCGCCTCCGCACCTTGACCAGCTCCGGCGGCAGCCACTTGGACTTGGACGTCAAGGAGTTGCCCACCTGCGAGCACCCCACGCTCATCAGCAAGTGGGTGGACTACTCCAACAAGTACGGCTTCCTGTACCAGATGAACAACGACGACATCGGCGTGTTGTTCAACGACGACAACACCATCTTGAAGCTCCATAACCTGGACCGCTTTTTGGAGTTGATCCACCATGAAAACGAGGGCTGGGCGTGCATCGAGAACTCCGTCAGCCACCCGCCGTCGCAGGCCCGCCGCCAGTTGGAAATCGTGGACTTCTTTGCCAAGTACATGAACCTGAACTTGTCCAAGGTGCTGGAGAACGACGAGCGCAAGGAGACGGTGTTCTTACACCGCTACACGCGCAACTCCGAGTACATCATGTTCGAAATGACCAACGGCACCATCCAGTTCAACTTCAAGGACCACCACAAGTTCTGTGTGTCCAAAAACGGCTTGGCCATCACCCACATCTCGCCCAACCGCGTGGTGCAGACGCACCCATTAATCTTGGTCTTGGAACAGGGCAACTTCTTGAACACCGACGTGCCGGACTGCTTGGGCAAGATCGCCACCATTGAACACGCCATCCGGGGGAAACTCATGAACTAGCATCGAGATGTCATCTCATATTTTAATCCTACGAGAGTACTGGACAGAAAGTTGGACAGAAAGTTGGACAGAAAGTTGGACAGAAAGTTGGACAGACAGCACTGGACAGACAGCACTGGACAGACAGCACTGGACAGAACTAGACAGAGCTAGAGAGTACTAGACGGAACCTACAGTCCTAGCAGATAGTACAGTCAGACAGTCAGACAGACTAGACAGTCAGACAGACTACACAGTCAGACAGTCAGACAGTCAGACAGTCAGACAGACAGACTACACATAGTCTGATCACTTGGCCAGCACTTGTTTTGTACATGGCCATGGGTCAAGGTGTCAATGAACTAGCACAAGCTCACCACATTTCCATACTCACTCTCACGACTAATACCACCATGAAAACGACTTACACTTGATATGGATTGCGCACGACCCGTCGAAACTGTCGAAACTTGCCAATTCATGAACCGTAGTCACCGTACTCATGGCAAATGCATCAAGATGCCCCCACTCGCTCGCCTGTCTGTTCAGGCATAACAGTGTATCAGAGAGAACACTGATCATGAGCCAGCACCAGACGAATGACTACATGTAGGAGTACATGACGAAAACTAACATCTGGAGCATAAACAGTGTAGTCGTTCTAGTGACAGTATTCTAGTGTACATATTCTAGTGTACATATTCTAGTGTACATATTCTAGTGACAGTATTCTAGTTAAGTGCCATGTGGTGTAGTGTAGTTGAATAAACGATCCATATAATGATAGAAACAATAATGTAACAGTGATCCAATAGAGTATATCGTGGTAGTGGGTGGTAGTGTATTGTATTGTATTGTAGTGTATTGTATTGTATTGTATTGTATTGCATTGTATTGTATTGTATTGTATTGTATTGTAGTGTAGTGTAGTGTAGTGTAGTACTCAATCTATCCATACATACCTTTCATAGTATCCATAAATACACATAATAAGGTGTAGTCTTTCCTGGAGCTCACCAGTAACTTGGCCTGTATGCACACAACAGGGTTGACAGGAGAGTAGAACGTTTGACAAGCGTGTCTAGTCTAGGGTTTCAAAGCTAAGATACCTTGAGAGTTACCGGAGTCCAAAGACCATAGTCTTGTGATAGTCAGTCTTGCGATAGTCTATAGTTATTGTTTATAGTCATAGTCTATAGTTATTGTTTATAGTCATAATCTATAGTTATTGTTTATAGTCATATTCTATAGTTATTGTTTATAGTCATAATCTATAGTTATTGTTAGACCCCCGATGGGTCGCGCACTACCCATCAGGATCAGAGAAAGCCTACGCTGCTCGAGAATCTTCCAGAAGGGAATCTTCCAGAAGGGAGACATGGGAGTAGGAACGAGCCCACTTCGGCACTCGAACGAACAGCCGAACGTCGCTGTTCGCCTATAGACCCCGGGATCCCCTTGGAGGCATCAACGAACAAATACACTGAATTACAAAGTACTAGACGTTAAAAGAATCTAACAGTTTATAGTCATAATCTATAGTTATTGTTTATACTCATAGTGTATAGTGTATAGTGTATAGTCATAGTGTATAGTCATAGTGTATAGTCATAGTGTATAGTCATAGTGTATAGTCATAGTGTATAGTGTATAGTGTATAGTGTATAGTGTATAGTGTATAGTGTATAGTCATAGTGTATAGTGCATATTCATAGTGTATAGTCTATAGTCATAGTCTATAGTGTATAGTCTATAGTGTATAGTCATAGTCTATAGTGTATAGTGTATAGTGTATAGTGTATAGTGTATAGTCGTTGTTTATAGTTTAAGTTCATAGAAAATAGTCTAAGTTATTGTTTATAGTTTACAGTCCATAGTCTATAGTTCTATGGTCCATAGTCTACGTTCTATAGTCAGTCTACATTCTATAGTCAGTCTACATTCTATAGTCGGTCTACATTCTGTAGTCAGTCTACATTCTATAGTCATAGTTTATATTCTATATACATAGAAAATAGTCTGTAGTCAGTCTACATCCTACAGTCAGTCTACATCCTACAGTCAGTCTACATTCTATAGTTATAGTTTATAGTCTAGTCCATAAAAATAGTCTAGTCATTCTACATCCTAGTTATTGTTTATAGTCTAGTCCATAAAAATAGTCTAGTCAGTCTACATCCTAGTCATTGTTTATAGTTACAGTCCATAGAAAAAGTGTATTTCTATAGTCAGTCTACATCCTAGTCATTGTTCATATTACAGTCCATAGAAAAAGTTCTAGTCAGAGTCTATCCATAGCCATTCTAGTCAGCCTGTCTAAGGTAGTCATTCAATAGTCCATTGTTACTCTTCAATAGTCCATTGTTACTCTTCACGTTTGGTACTGTGAGATTCACTTCGTTGATCCCTCAAGGTGAGGTAGGTTACGCCTTGTCTGACTGGCTGGTTCTCTCCGAGCAGAACGTACCAGCAGAGGCGGTAGCCAGCCGGTGGAATAATCGTAGGGCTGATGCTGGCAGGCTTCTGCTTGGCGACCAGTGCAGGCTCGGGTAGTGCGCGTACCGGGTTAATGAAGCAGGATTATGGAAACCACAAGCAGGGGGTAATAAGGATGAGATATGTAAATAGGTAAAATTATAAAGATATATTGGAAATTCTTCCCAAAATTCCCCTACACTAGCATCTGTTCTCACTGTTCTCACACTGCCTATAGACTGTTCTCACACTGCCTATAGACTGTTCACACTCTACTGCCTATAGACTGTTCTTATACTTCACGGTTTTGTTTATGTTCACTGTTGCTCTCGCAAAGTATGATCACATCCACACCTCCCGGGCGTCGCCTCCATGAGCCATGTTTGCTGTACGACCTCGTGCCTTAAGTATGTCTACCTTTGACCAGGAGCTGAGTCGCCTTGATGTCGACCAGACAAACTCTATAGCGTTGTGAGCATTATGGTAGAGCAAAACAAGCTACTGGGTGTACGGCGATCTAGTGTACATCCATGGTGTAAAAGTGATAATTCCTCTTCCGCTTCGAACTTATGTGAGTCCGGTTCACCATAGATCAACGGAGTACAGTCCAGGGTAGGACGAGGTCTATGGTCTAAAGATCTCATGGTGTCGTCAAGTAAACACTTCCTCATCTGTGTTAATATCAGGCAGAGTTCTCTGCCGTGTCAGGATCCTCAACAGCTACACGAGCACTTCTTGTGGGTCTGGTTGAGGGGGCCATCGTAGTATGATGATCCCAGGGTTAACTTGATTACTTTATAAATATGGGCGGCAGCCCCTCCTTTTATATTGGCGTGGACCTTCACCACGACAAAATGGTTCAAACCAAGACAAAATGTTTCGAACCACACTAGCAAATTAAACAAACCAATAATTCAAAGTTTCGTACCCCTTCGCAGTCTTTCAAACCAAATGGCGTAATGTTTCACACCAACTTTTAGAATTCAATATTCTGAAATCTTAAATCTGGAGGATTGCCTCATGTACTAAATTTGAGTCTTGCTACCAATCAAGGGTCAAAACGGACGGAACTGGACTGGTTTCCTTGTTATCCTGTATACAACAACTTGTTAGGGGTTATGTATTCATACATTGGTTTGTTTAATTTTGCTAGTGGTTCGAAACATTTTTTCTTGGTTCGAATAGTTTTGAAAAACACTGTACAGTTGTGCCTAGTGCCAATTCGCACCCAAAAGGTGGCTCTGGGATTTACCAGAAACATGCGCTGACTCCAGGTTCACTAGACAGCCGTACAACCAAAATCAGCCGAAAATCCGGTGGTAAGGTTACGAATGGTAGGGTTACGAATGGTAAGTTTACGAATGGTAAGATTACGAATGGTAAGTTTACGAATGGTAAGAGCGCTGCTTCGTCTACGTCGTGATATCCAACTAATACCGCTGACCATGGCACTTAGACCCGCGATGAGTAGTACACGACCCCAAGAACCCCGCTGCCCATCGGAGGGTTTCAGACCCTGGAAATGGTCCGTTATGGCCTGAGGCATCAAAATCAAATTAGGTGTAACTCCCAGGAAATGGGCATCTCTTGGAACAAGAACAACATGCATTTCGAGCCGTTCACACCTCTGAACTAACTCTGAACTAACTCTGAACTAACGCTGAACTAAGTCTGACTTAACTTTGATCGCATTCATATACTGATACTTATAGTTTCTTCAGTGTATTGAGCCCTCATAATTCCATCGAGTTTCCTGGAGTCTATCGAGTCTCCCTCTGTTTAAACACAAACTATGAATGCTTCAGCTCTTTGGTCAGTCAAATCCCAACCGTTCATCAATTCTTCCGAATACATGCAGCTGCTGGAGCTGTGGCCATTGGCCCTAATTGCATGTGATGCTGGAAATGGAGACAAACAGAGTGAAGCCCAGACAGACAACACAGACTGAACAAACTAGATTCAAGCTCAACTGTGCTTTCCGAATGGTTTCTCAAGGCCCAGGCTGGTCCCAGAACAGTAGTTAGACAGATTCTCCACTGATATGCGTGTATACAATGACAAGCGTTTTCAACTTTCAGAGGCCAAAGTACCACCGTTTACTCGCTTTGATTGAGTCGTTTCTCTAAGCCAGACCAGGCCGAACCACTTTTGCTCGCGTGCCATATCGTTTCTGATTATACGGTTAATCCAAAGTTGACCAGTTAGTCTGAAAACGTCTGCCGAGGAAAAGCTAAGGATTTCATTGTGAACTATTCACTGAACAGTAATTGACAGTAATTGACAGTAATTGACAGTAATTGACATAATTGACATAATTGACATAATTGAACATTGAGCCCGGAAGACTTCGAGTGCAGATTAAGTGAGCCAGGAAGCACATGTCTTTCTAGACTACTGCAGAAGGTCCATATCAGCGTATGACATGCGCAAATAATGTTGAGTAGTGAATGGATAAGTCTGTTTGGTGAGTATGTATCAACATCCACGAAGTGTGCTTGTATTTATACGCATTTGGAGTATCGGTGGAGTTTCTTCAGTGGAGTACTGTGTAAGTCCATCGATAGTTGATGCAAGTGGTCACTGATTATGCGTAAGCGATTCCCACGGAGAGGAACCGAGTATTGAGTAAATGGAGGGTGGAAGGTGAAGTAGGTGAAGCTGAAACAGGGGAACAGGTGGTGAGCTCCGGAAAGCTCTCATTGACTGTCTAAATACGCTTATCAGCGTAGATGAGAATTGTGAGTTGTGAGTTGTGAGTTGTGAGTTGTGAAAAGAGCCCGAGGTATAAGCTTCAGCGATAGTAAGAACCCGATAAGGTATGGTTCAAGGTGATGAATGGCCCGTGGAAACTCTCAACCAGCAAACAGTGGCTGGTCGTTGCGTAGGCATTAGATGTAAGAGGCATGGTGTGCAGCGAATGCTTGTTGCCGGTTAAGCTTTTTCTGCACTCCGAGATCACTTAGACTGACCATGGTGTGGAGCCCATCGAGTTGCACTTTTCAGTTTTGGATAAAAGGGTTGGTGTAAAAGAGGTCTATCACACTTTCCCTTGACAGAATCCCCCTTGACAGAATCCTTTACAGAATTTCCCTTGACAGAATCCTTGACAGAATTTTCCCTTCACAGAATTTTTCTTTCACAGAATTGAAGAGGTGCTCTGCCTGATCATGCACCTCGTTAGATCCACTATGATCTCCACTTTCGTGAAATTCAGACACGATCAGCAGGCCCTATAGAGAACCCCACACGTTATCGCATCTAGACAACAGCGGCCTGCGAAGACTTGGAGTAAAAGCACCTAGATCCCCGCTTCAACTGTCAGACAAGGCTCAGACGACGACCCTATCGGTCTATACTAGCCAACGGCTCATAAGGGACCATCAACAGACTCAAGCACAAGTAGGAACTCAACATCACTGTGTTGACCATTAGGTGTCTCACTGGACAATAAGTCCAGCAGAATAGGTCCACGCAAGTCCTGGCCAAGGAGTCGGAATAGAGTACGCCAACACTGGCCAGATAAGTCCACCTTGCCCTCCTCTGCGTGCCGCTATCGCCAGATGAAGCTTCGAATCTTTGCTTCTGGCACCTCCTAACTTTCGAGCATCCAGATTCTTCTCCGAGGGACCAATGGTTATGCTCTTCATTTGACTCTTGTAGTCTGAGAATCTTTCCTGACATCTTCACTTGACGAAGATCGTCAGTGATTGCTTCCTGGTCCTGGGTTTTCTTTAACTTGTAGACAGTGTCATGCTCGGCTCGAGGTTCTTTGAACTAGGGCATGGACCACGATAAATAGAGCAGCGGCGTGGCCAGCCAACTCAGATTCCTTTCCTTGTGACATCATCAAACACAGGCACTTGCCTCGACCAGACGCATCATATCAAACATGCTGATATTCACGATGGATTGGAGAGTAGCGGTGTCTGATACACTCCTGCCATGTCAGTATCTAGGGTCACGCTAACTTTGACTTGACTTTCGTATGCACAATCCGATATCGCTCCACATTGTAGGATTCTCAGATGCTCCGTTCCAGTCACTATCCTAAATGATCATAGACGTGAAATGAACAGAGTGCACTGGAGTGACTCCACGGCGTCAATGGCATCCACAAGCAACTGAGCTCACATTCAATGAACCGAATCGAGACCAGCCAGCCCATGCTGTATCAATAAACGGAAATAACGACTCATCGCCCATATCCACTCAGAAAATGACTAAGATCATGGTGATTCATTGCTTCACTAGATACACGCCGTCATCAACATGGACGCGTCACCATGATTAACAAGTAGATCAGTCTAAATGCACACCGTGTTGAAAGAGCCCGTGTTGAAAGAGCCCGTGTTGAAAGAGCCCGTGTTGAAAGAGCCCGTGTTGAAAGAGCCCGTGTTGAAAGAGCCCGTGTTGAAAGAGCCCGTGTTGAAAGAGCCCGTGTTGAAAGAGCCCGTGTTGAAAGAGCCCGTGTTGAAAGAGCCCGTGTTGAAAGAGCCCGTGTTGAAAGAGCCCGTGTTGAAAGAGCCCGTGTTGAAAGAGCCCGTGTTGAAAGAGCCCGTGTTGAAAGAGCCCGTGTTGAAAGAGCCCGTGTTGAAAGAGCCCGTGTTGAAAGAGCCCGTGTTGAAAGAGCCCGTGTTGAAAGAGCCCGTGTTGAAAGAGCCCGTGTTGAAAGAGCCCGTGTTGAAAGAGCCCGTGTTGAAAGAGCCCGTGTTGAAAGAGCCCGTGTTGAAAGAGCCCGTGTTGAAAGAGCCCGTGTTGAAAGAGCCCGTGTTGAAAGAGCCCGTGTTGAAAGAGCCCGTGTTGAAAGAGCCCGTGTTGAAAGAGCCCGTGTTGAAAGAGCCCGTGTTGAAAGAGCCCGTGTTGAAAGAGCCCGTGTTGAAAGAGCCCGTGTTGAAAGAGCCCGTGTTGAAAGAGCCCGTGTTGAAAGAGCCCGTGTTGAAAGAGCCCGTGTTGAAAGAGCCCGTGTTGAAAGAGCCCGTGTTGAAAGCCTGCACTCATGATCAATAGCTAGAACGTCTCAGCAATCGACGAGAGTTGAACCTTCACGAAGTCATAAATGGATCGTAAATCCTGACCCATGGCCCTTGGGGAGAGTTGAGTATCGTGGCTCATCACTGAAACTTTGCATAAGTACCCAAACTCATACACCACTCACCAAGCCACATATACCAGGCTCTCGTGAGCACACCCGTTGACCAACCTGGATATCCCGGAAGATCACATGATCACATGATCAGACTTGTCACTCTTGGCTCAATGGAGACGAAACAATTTTCACACCTTGATTGCGTGAATCCATGAACTTATTCCGTGCAATAATGCACCATAAATTCTAAGGTCCATGGCTCTATCTGATCGTTATGATCCTTTACCATCCATTCCATTGTTTATCATCATGTTTATCATTTTATCATCCTTTTCACTGCTTGACCATCCTTGTAGAGTACATACTGGGCATAACATTGACTTCGCTCAAGACAAAGGTCAATAGAGCACTATAGCTGTTCCGTGTTGTCTTTCGGCTGAAGTGATTGAATCCCAAGGGACTAGATCTTAGTGCCAGCTCAAAGATCGCCCTTGCAAGATTCAGGAAGAAAGAGTTTATGTACAAACATTGACTTGTACCTATATCATCATATCATCATCATCCTATCATCATCATCCTATCATCATCATCCTATCATCCTATCATCTTATCATCCTATCATCCTATCATCCTATCATCTTTATCATCCTCATTTCTCTCCTTATTTCTCCTCATTTCTCCTCATTTCTCCTTATTTCTCCTCATTTCTCTTCATTTCTCCTCATTTCTCCATAGTCTCTAATACTCGTCGTTGGAGAGCAAGGACTTCAAGGCCCACTCATCCTTGAACTTGGTCTTCATGATGTCCAACTCGGATATCAAGTTGGAACACGCGTTCTTCAATGCCTCTCTGGGCGTGTAGTCGTCGTCGGTCTGAATTCGCAACACGAAGTTGGCGAACAAGGGATGCTCGACTTTGTATGCTGCAAAAATCACGCGCTCGTCCTTGGCCAACTGCGCGCGCAACATGTTGGCGAGCGTGTGGTCTTCCCTTTCGATTTTGATGATGGCGGCGTTGGGGACCTTGGTGTCGGGGATGATTTTTATCCTGCGGTTAGTATTTCACTGCGTGCAGGCATGTTGAGTTTACGGGGCGCCACGTACTTTTCCACGCCGTCGGGCAAGATGAAGAGCTCGAATCTGTCGGGGGCGTTCATTGTGGCGGAGGGTGTTGTTGGCGGGTGTTGGGTGTTGGTGGGTGTTGATGGTGTTGACGCATCGCCCGCCGGAGGCACGGGTGCAAACGCGTGGTGCACGGGCCTGAAATTGGATCCGGTGCACGGGTGTATCTGTGGTGCACGGGTCTATACGTTATGGTGCACGGGCTTGAAATTGCCCGGTGTACGGGTCTAGCTCCACAAAAATGTGCCGCACCTGTTTTCACCGATCTACGCCCCCTTTGGGCTAGCCGAAACCCCTCTTCCCGCCCGCCTCTTTAACATTGACTCCCGCCCACTAGGCGTATATGCAGTCCCTCAAAGAAGAGCCCCGTGCCGCCGCACCGCTGCATGCAGGATCCGGCGCTCCTGCACGCGTCCCCACCGGCCCTTTTTTTCTATCTCACTATCTCGTCATTCCTCATAGAAAACCCCTTCTTTGGTCCACCATGTCCAATCAAGACAACCGCTGGCCCAACCAAGGCATGCCCATGAACCAGAACTTCAAGTATGTATGATCCCGTGCTACGTTCCCTGCTGCGTGTTCAGAATCCCCGACACTGATGGATAACCAGAGCAAACCCAACACACCCGGCGGTAAAGCAGCATGTCGTTTTGCAACGTGTTTGACGGTTGTTCCAGGGTTGCTCCGTTGTTCAGGATTGTGCTTTGTTTTGCTCGAGTTTGTTCAAGTTTTCAGATTTTTTAGTGTTTCAGTTTGTTCCGTATTGGTTTGTTCCAGTATTCGTTTCCAGTATGGGTTTGTTCCAGTGGTTTGTTCCAATTTTGGTTTGTTCCAATTTTGGTTTGTTCCAGTATTGGTTCGTTTCATACTGCAAGCTTGCGTGTCCCCACTAATCAAATAAAAGCTGTCCAATTATTCCCTTGTTCTCATCGTCTTGTCGGCTCAGCCAATCACTGGGGTCTATTTCGCTGATATCACGCGAGTCGAAATTGTGACTATTTAGCAACTGGCTCAATTTCTCTTGAAAGCTTGTTGATGAATAGAGTCGAGCTGGAGCAAGCGAACTGACGACTCTTTCTTTTCACAGGTACACCAGAAGAGATCAGAGAAAGACGCAACAGGCAACAGACAAGTAACAGCATGCAGCCGAAAACCAACAGACACAGAAAAGACAACAGAAAGACAACAGAAAGACAACAGAAAGACAACAGACAGACAACATACACCATACACGTCAGCACCGGAGTGATAGTTCAACTCCTTACTAACTTTAGCCGACAAAATCCCCCTGTTTTACCCCCGCCCGCGACCTTGGACACATCGTCACAACAGTTTGTGCCCTTCACGTCTCTCCCCGCATTGGGCAACCGTGGGAACTCTAACTCGGGCGGCCATGTGTTCACAATTCCCTCGATCAACTCCACCGATGACCACCGGCTGCCGCCAGCCGTGGGGTCCCGGTTCCCCCTGGTCCCGGGCTACGGCGCATTGAGCTCGCATTTGCCCAACTCCATTTACGGCTCACATACTCTGGACCTTCCAGCACAGAGCCAAGGCCAGACTCAAGGTCCTAATGCTAAAGATCCTGCGCAAAACGAAGGCCAAAGCCAGCCGAGTGTGCAAGCGAACGTTAAAAATCCCGGCCAGAATACCGTTCAACCTCAAAATACTGCTCAAAACCCACCCCAAAATTCTGCTCAAAATCCATCTAAAAACCCCCCTCAAAATCCCTCCCAGAATCCTGCCCAGAGTCAGTCGGCTCTGCTGCTTCTGCCTGATAAAAATGAGTCCAAACAAAGATCTCAGGGTCCGGAGACCGCGACAGAGAAGGAATACCCCGAGTCCACGCGACCCATTCCTGCCATTCCGCTGGGTGTATTGAGCCGCTCCTCCACGTCCAATGCTTACAGACCCTTGAACGTGAAAGATGCCTTGTCGTACTTGGACCAGGTGAAAATTCAGTTCTACAACCAGGCAGACATCTATAACAACTTCTTGGATATCATGAAGGACTTCAAGTCCCAGAGTATCGATACACCTGGCGTGATCAACCGCGTATCATCCTTATTCCGTGGTCATCCGAACTTGATTCAAGGCTTCAACACGTTTTTGCCTCCCGGCTATAAAATCGAGTGCTCATCCGACCCCTCGGATCCTAATCCAATCACTGTGACCACCCCAACCGGAACAACCACGCGGCCCAACCTCGCAGGAACTCCGCCAAGCGAAATCCTGGGTGACCACAATCCGGTCCATCAGTGGTACAACCAGGCCGCTCCCAATGGGGCACAGTTCCAGGACCAACAGCAGGTTGGAGGCCAGATCGAATTCAACCACGCCATATCCTACGTCAACAAAATCAAGACGCGCTTTGCCAATCAGCCCGATATCTACAAACAGTTCTTGGAGATTTTGCAGACTTATCAGCGTGAACAGAAGCCTATTGGCGAAGTGTACGAGCAGGTGACGCGCTTGTTCTCCAACTCGCCTGATCTTCTCAACGATTTTAAGCAGTTTTTGCCAGATACAGGAAACCACCAGCCTCCACAGTTCCTTGTCAGACCAGAAGACCATCAAGCATTGCCTTCCAACGGACATCCGCACATGCATGAAAACCAACATTTTTACCCGGCCAACGGAACCTCACAGTTGCCTCCTTTGGGTAATTTCCAGCCCAACGCTACTGGGGGTTTGAATGCCCAGGATGTGAACTATAGGAATGCACGTGTTCCCATAATGAACCCCGAAATGGATCATGAAGCTTTCAGGAAAAACAGCGAGCAGCATACGCCATACCAGAACAACTACAATGATGAAGCCACGTATTCCAGTGTACGTGGAACGGGTGCTCCGGGCAACTTGAAGCAGAAATCGGTGACTCCGGTGCCTGCACAGGCGGCTAGGGTGAATCCCACGTTGGTTCCCGGGATCCCCGAGCCGGTGCCTCCTAGTACCATGGTCAAGAACTCTTCGCTTCTGGAAGAACTCTCCTTTTTCGACAAGGTCAAGAAGGCTATTGGCAACAAACAGACATATAGCGAGTTCTTAAAGATGTTGAATCTTTTCTCGCAGGATGTCATCGATAAAGAGACATTGGTGCAGCGTGTTGACTCCTTCTTAGGCGATAACCACTACGACTTGCTCAATTGGTTCAAGCAATTTGTGGGCTACGAGGAAAAGACTCAGAGTATGGAGGATATCACCTTTAAAAAGCACCAGATCGAGCTCTCTTTGTGCAAAGCTCACGGGCCTTCATACAGGCAATTGCCCAAGATCGAGACGTATATGCCTTGCTCCGGAAGAGACGAAATGTGCTGGGAGGTGTTGAATGACGAATGGGTCGGGCACCCTACGTGGGCGTCAGAGGATGCTGGTTTCATTTCTCACCGGAAAAACCAGTACGAGGATATCTTGTTCAAGATCGAGGAGGAGAGGCTTGAGTTTGACTACCACATGGAGGCTAACTTGCGCACCATTCAAACGCTTGAAACCATAGCAAATCGGATCGCTAACATGACACCCGAGCAAAAGGCCAGCTTTAAGCTTCCGCCCGGTTTGGGCCACACCTCACAAACCATCTACAAAAAAGTCATCCGCAAGATCTACGACAAGGACAGAGGCTTTGAGGTGATCGACGCCCTCCACGAGAACCCCGCAGTTGCGGTTCCCGTTGTTTTGAAGAGATTGAAGCAAAAAGACGAGGAATGGAAGAGAGCTCAGAGAGAGTGGAACAAGGTGTGGAGAGAAATGGAGCAGAAAGTCTTTTACAAATCGTTGGACCACTTGGGATTGACGTTCAAGCAGGCCGACAAAAAGCTCCTTACTGCCAAACAGTTGGTCAGTGAAATCAGCACCGTCAAAGTGGAGCAGCAAAACAAGCGGTTGCATCCGTTGATGCCCAAATCACAGGAACAACTCGACTATCAGTTTACCGATGACGAAGTGATTTTCGATATCATCAAGCTCTCGGAGTACTTTATCAACCACTCTTCCAACTACTCGCAAGGAGACCGGGAGAAACTCTGCGACTTCTTCAAGCATTTCATTGGCCTCTTTTTCGGCATTGATCAAGCCGTGATCGAGACCGCATTGAAAAAGCGGGCCAACGAGTCCAACAGAGACGAAAAGGCTGACGAAACGGAAAGTGTAGGAGACGAGAAAGCCTCGGCCCCAGGAAAACGCGGGCGGGAAAACGACCTTTTACGGGATGTTTTGAAGAAACAATCAACTAAGTCCCGCAAAGAAGAGGTGGATGATACGCCCACCAGCGAGGCCGAGGAAAGTTTGTCTACGCCGTTGGACGAGTCCGGAGACTTGTGGATCAGCACCTCATCGTCCAAATTCTCTCTTGGTGAGGCTGATAAGGAGGAGATTCGGGATAAGTTTAATCTCTTCTGCAACACCACGGTGTACGTCTTCTTCCGGCACTTCCGGACGCTCTTCGAGAGGTTGAGCGAAATCAAGGGAATGGATGAGGAGGTTGGCAAGGAGATTAAATCTCGCAAGATCCCACAATTCGCCAAAGACTTGAACCTCGTGTCTCATCAGCTCCAGGAGATGAACATCGAAATTGTGGCCGGGCCCAAGAGCTGCTACAGCCAGGTGGTGGCTTTGGCTGAAAGACTATTGGACGGGGAAATCGAGCACCAGTGGTATGAGGAGAGCTTGCGTCAAGCGTACAGAAACAAGGCCTACAAGTGCTACACATTGGATAAGGTGGTGCAGTCGTTGGTCAAGCACATGCACACGTTGATCACGGACCACAAGACGTCGGAGATGCTCGTGCTCTTTGAGCAGGACCGAAAGAGCCCAGCCACCACGGCCAAGAAGCAGATCTTATACCGCATGCAAGTGCGGCTGTTGATGAGTACCGACGAGAACATGTTCAAGATTGCGTATGTGCAGGGTACAAACTCCGTCAATATTCAGTTCGTGGGGCTTGACGACTTGACTATCAACGATCATGCCAACGCTGAGGAGCGCTACAACTACTATGTGACATCGTACGTGATGTCTCACCCAACTGAGGGTGTGCCTTTGGCCAAAATCAGCATGCCTTTCCACAAGTCGTTTGTTGATTTGGTCAATGAGGACCTGTGCAATGGAAGAGCCGTGTCGAAGCTCAAGATGTCAATCTGCGAGAACTCGTTCAGGTTGTTTTTTGAGAACGATACCTTTGACCTGTTCACCTCCAACAGCCTGTACGTGAAGCGCAAGGAGAATGCAGAAGAGAAGGAGAGTCTTGAGCTGATCCTCAACGACAAGTCGACACCCTGGAACTCCAGCATGGCGGAAGAAAGCATCAAGAAGCTTAACGCATCGTTTGACGATCTTCTAAAGAACGGAATCAAGAGCTACAAGGCCGGCGAGCCACAGAAGCAAGAAAAAAAGAATCCGGATGCCACTATTGATGCCGACTCTACGCTTGTACTTCCAGAACACAACGACACGACAATTCAGCAGGAGGCCAATGATAGCACCATGGAGGAGATTACCGTGAACGAGAACCCCGACGACAAATGATGAAACTCGCAATAAGGCTAGAAGAGACTGTAATGTGCCTACAGAAATGGAGCCTACAACAGCCCATAGGAAGTGAAGGTTCAAGACACGGAAGTTACAACCCAAAGACATTTAAAGCTTGAAATTCGAACTTCACAAAACTTGAAGACAAGATATTGGTCATATTGAAGCTTATCAGGCACTTAAATCTACAAGCTACAGGGTCAGTCAATAGCTACGGATTTCAACAAAAGATTGATTCAGCTTAGGATCAAGCATTCAATTGAAGCATTTAGGTCTAAGAATTTAGGTCTAGCGGAAGGTACCCTCGGCCGCGGCACGGGCCAAGCGCTCGGTGGCTATGGTATGAGCCAATCTCTCCCTCTGCTCAAGGCGTCGGGAAACAAACGCCTTCTCGCCCTTGAGCAACAAAAGACGGAGAATGATGTTCTCCGCGGAGGTCTGCGCCGTCAACGGATCGGCCAGAAGCTCGCGGGCTTCCCTCTCAGCGCAGGCCCGGGCCTTGGCCGTGGCATTGGCCCGGATGGTCAGGCTGCGCGCAATGGAGCCAGCCCGGCTCCTCAACATGGCGGCATCCGAAACAAACACATTATTCTTGTCTCGGAGAGTCTGGAGATATGCCGGCGCAAGGCGCTCGGACTCGTGCTCAAGCAGAGCAACGTCGTTTTCATAGTAAACAGGGATCAAGAGCAACAGCTGATACTGGTCGTTCTTTAAGGCGGCCACTGGCGGCCCATTGCCCTCATTGTAGAAGAAGTCAAAGCACAAAAAGTTGATCCAGCCAATCACCGTTTCGATCTCGTTGCTGGTCAAGGTCTTGCCGAACCCAAGGTAGTTCATGGAGCTGGTGACATTGGCCACGGCCGACGACACGGCCGACTGCCAGCCTGGCTTAGATGGGACGCTTTTGAGCATCTTGAGCGCCCGTGAGCTCTTCAACTGTGGAAGAAGCAACTCGTCGGCGCAGGCCACCACCACGTGCCAAGCCTCCAACATCACCAGCACTAGCAAGTCCTTGGTCAAGTACTGCGCCAACACTGCAAGGTTCATGTTCAAGTAGTTGTACAAGGGCATCATGGCCTCGTCCATCTGCTCCTGCGTGGGCTTGATGTTGCCGCCGTTTCCACACACTGCCTTCAAGGTTTGCCTGGAGATGCAGCTTTTGATGAACTTGGAGAACTTCGCCACGATCATCTTGGTGATGCGCTGCTGGCTTCGCTTGAGCGCCCGGTGGGCCCTGCCAAAGGCGAAGATGGCATCGTCCCGTTCGCTCTCCACGGCGATCTCCGTCAACACGCGGCCCTGGGTGTCCAAATCGAGAAACACTTCCTGCGGGATTCCGTCGTGCTTGAACTTCCGGGGCTCGAGCTGGATCAACGCCCGCCCACACACGGCATGCGTGCCAAACCGCTCCTCCCAGATGGTCAACGAGAGAGTCACCAGCGAGTTGGCATCGAGCGTCAACTCGAACTCCTCGTCCCACTCGGGGTTCTCTGTCTCCATGGGGCGAGTTTTGGCCACCATGCGGCGGGCCTGCGTGTCTACCAACGTGGCGTAGGGCCTTAAGCTGGCGGCGTCGGAGCTGGACTTGAGGTTCTCGGCCTTGACCAACCGGATGGAGAACACGTGGCTCGTGTAGTGGTGCTTGGACGCCGGATCGTGCTCGGCCATGGTGGCGGACACGGCCTCGGGGTCCACCACGTCCTCCAACTTGCTTAGCTGCGTGATCGTGGCACTCAAGTTGTTGAGCCCGATGCACGTACGGGGCGTGAAGTTGAAAGGCTGCACCGGCACTTTCTCGTTGCCCAAGTGTGTGACCATGGACTTGACCTCTTCGAGCCAGCCGTTTTTCTCGGGACCCTCGTCCGCCTTCTCCTCGTTGAGATCCTCCATGATGATGTCGCTCAACTCGCTGGCGTACACAAGGCAGCTGGCGCTGACACTCTGCGTGAGCGTGGTGTACACCTTGGCCAACTGCGCCTCGTGCTGCCAGTTGAGCCCGCGTAGGATGGCCAAGTACTGCTTGATCAACGAGAAGATGTCGTGCACAGACGTGCTATGCTTGGTGGCATCACTATCAATATCCATGGGCTGGAAGTCATCTTGAGTGAGTGCGTTCGACACAAAGCTCTTAATCTTTTCGGAGCTCTCTTTGACCCACGACTCAAGGTACGGGAAGAAGAAGCTCTCGAGGTCAAAGGCAAACTTGGCCGGCAGGCCGCAAACCTGGCGGTGGATGCTCCGGATCTCGCAGAGCGACTTGTACGCCTCCAAGGCGTCGCTGTAGTTGAGGAACTGGCCCTGCGCTGTCACGTGGAGAACAATGTGCTTGAGGATGTTGTTTGCATCCGACCCGAACATCCCGGTCACCACGGATGCGTAAGTGTGGCCCACGTTGAGGAACTCCAAGAGCGGATACTTGTACCGCTTCTGGAGCATTTTGATGTTGGCAACTAGCTCATCGCTGATATCCAAGATATGCACAATACTCACGGTATTGTCTCGGGGAAGCGTGGCCAACAGCTCCACATACAGAGCCTCGGAGGCTCGGAGGAGCGTGCGGGTTAACCTCTTCTCCCATTTGGCCGGGACGCCCAGATTCTGGATCTTCCAAAAGAGGCAGTCCGCTTCCACGTAGTCGCCCAAGAATGTAAGATATGGCCCGAACTTGGGCTTGACGCTTTTGCTGAGCACTGCACTGACGCAGTCCTTGATGCTTTGCATCACCAGCGAATACGTGTAGCCCAAGCTCTTGACCCATTCTTCTTGGTCCTGAAGGCTCCAGAGCTGCTTGTCGTCCCAGTCTAGGCCGCCATCTTCGACCATGCGCTTGCACGCCTGGAGCACCGTGGCCGAGGCGTCCAAGTCAATGGGGCCCAAGTCCTTCGAGTCCGGCGTCCGGTATATAGCGTCCACCATCTGGCCCGTCATGTGGGCAGCAGAGTAGAAGCACACGGCCCGCGTGGATGGGTCAAGCCTCCATAGCCTGGCGCACGTGGCAAGCAAGTCACGCGCTGGCTTCTGCAACGACATCGATTCCGCCAGCGCATGCTCCAATAAGAGCTTAGCCAAGAGCGTGAAGAACGGGTTGATCTGCGCACGTGACGGCATGATGTAGAACTCTTCCCCCACGGGGAGTTGGGGTGCAGGCAAGAGCTTCATGTGGGCCGGCACGGCGTATTTTTTCTGAAGGCCCTCACAGAGCAGCACCTCCCGTTGCTTCCACTGCTCATACGCGGCCGTCTCAGAGAAGCAGTTGGGGGCATACTTGCCAATGTCTTTGCCTGTGTAGAAGAGCACCTGCTCGACATCTTTGGCCAAGGCCTTGTGGGTGACGGTGGCCTTTAGAGCCTGCACGTCGGCCTGGATCTGGGTATCGTCCACGTCAAACACAGTGCGGAGGAGCAGTACCGCAGCCTGGTCCATGTCCGAAACCTTGAAGGGGATGTCCGGGTATTTTGCATCAGCGTCGGCCACATGGCCCAAGACCCGGTCGGTTTTGGGCTGCAACGCCGCACTGTGCTCATTCAACTTGGCCACCAACACGGCGCTATTTTTGTCCTTCTGCACCAAGGACTTGATGATCTGGATAAACAGCTCGGTCTGGCGAAACACCCGAGAGCTGATCTCTTCGGGAGGAACCAGCGACAACTTGACTAGCTCCTTGTTGGCGGCGCTGACGAACTTCATCACCAAGGTGCCCAAGTTGGCCCGCAGAAGCTCGCTGGCCACGGTGGGATCAAGCAAGTCCGAGTAGAAACGGAGCAACGAGCGCCGCGTGGCCTCGTCGTGCTTGGACAGGCCCATGGCAATGCTATTCAAGCGGGTTTTGAGCTCGGGCACCAAGTATGCCGGCACCAGGGGCTCAAAGTCCCGGGTACTTCGGGACTTGCGCTCGGGCAGCCCCGACAGCCGCACGCGGATGGGTTTCTGGAACCGGGCCTCGTTGATGTACTGCATCAACACCACCTTGAGCACGGACTTGTAGAGTTTGGCCACATCCACCTTTTCCACCAGAGAGTCTGCAGTGTACGATAGTAGGCTCAGCGACCGCGTGTGAGGGGGGGACGATCTTCGGCGGCTCATGGCAGCAGACGACAGCGAAGCAATGACTGAACTGAGAGTGAAAGGCACTGGCACTATGAAGAAGTACACTCCGGCACTGGCACTAAGAAGTACACTCCGGCGTATAGACGGTGATAGACAGTTTCAGAGCAGTTCCAAGGCTCTGACCACTTCACTGGTAGATCAATGAGTGTGTGATGAAGATGACTGACAGTGAAACACCGAGCAGTATGCAAGACCTGAAAAGGACACGGCACAGAGTAGATATTCTCCGTGACTGGAAGCAACAGTGCTAGACACAAGATGCAAACCGTGGCAGACAGTGACTGTAAACACTGTATCAATTTAAGTCGACTGCCAACAGACCGTTTCAGACGCTCGAGCACGGTTTAGATCAATAACTGTATGATTGATTCAGACTGCAAGTCTCCAGAGTCTTCACTGTAGACAGTTCAGTATTTCAGTATTTCAGTATTTCAGTATCGGCAAGTATCAAACTGCTCAAGTGACTGAACTCGAAAGGCTATGACTGCTTAGTATCAGAAGTTATAAGAACTCTGAGGATGAGGCTATGGGTATGACTGCGCTTAGAGGTAACGAATGCACTTGCCAGAATATTATGCTCGACAATCTATACACAATGTCGAATAGATGAGACGGTCAAGTGGTGGTGGAAAGTATTCGACCGTCAGATGGTAATGATAGGTGTGTAGCGGGTGGTAACTTGAGTGGCCGTTCCGCGCGTGAAGAGCAGCTGCCCAATTTGGCGGTGGCTGAGCCGCACGGACGAGGTCGATGGCACTGGGGAGGTGGAGAAGGGGGTGCTTGTTTTGAAGCTGCTTTTCAGTTCGCCTTGCTTGTTTGGGCCGGCCTAAATGCCTTGTGTTGACGTCGATACGCTTCTATTGTGTGTGCAGTAGTGCATACAGCCCGCCTAGCAAATAAGTTGGTTACGTGACGGAGAAGCTGTATCGGCACGTGCGGTCGGGCACGTGCACACAATAGACCGACAATAGCCATAAAGACTCAACTGTTCCTATGGCTGATTCTTAGAACCATCTAATCACACCCGTAGCCATGTCATGCTATGCCAATGCAATTGAATCACTGTACATGGCCTGTGTGATGAATGTATGGCGAGTATCTGTAGATGATTAGTGTGACCCGGCAGTTCAGAGAATGTATTAGAACCCGCTGTTACTCATTCATTGTCTGAACCACTTCGAGCCTTACTCTCGCATCCAGTCAGTCAGTCAGTCAGACCATTCGTGCTCTCATTCCTCGCAGTTAGTACCTCTTCACAATCCTATTTCGCATCACAGGGCATGAACACTTTGCTTAACCTGAAGAGCATGTTTAAGCTTCAAGTATCTTGCGAAAGAGCCGGGATAAACATAGAGCCAGAAGTCATCACCAGAAATCATCAAAAACATCAGATATCAGATATCACCACCAGAGATTATCAAATCAGAGTCAAATCAGAGTCAAATCAGAAGTCATCAGCGGTGAAAGTCATTTTAGGCAGATGTTCAAACATGGAAGCATGGTGGAAGGACCAGTCTCCCATTCTTTTGGACGCCAGTCTCCCATTCTTTTTGACCAGTTACTCGTCCAGATCAAACAGCTCCAGGGTCGGCCCCGGGGAGGGCTCCTTCTTGAGCGCAGCCAGCGCATCTACCAAGTCGCCCTCCTTGAACAAGTGGCTGCCCAAAAGCCGGTTCATCTCAAACATCCCCACCGAGTTCTTCTTGAAGATACCCTGGAGCTTGGCGTCGCACGAAATGCGCCGCTTGTCGTCGGGGTCCTGGAGCTTGTGCTCCTTGATATACTCCCAGAGCCGCTTGACCACCATGGGGCGGCTCATGTGAGGCAGGCCCACCACCTGCTGGAGAGCGTCGGAGACCGCAAGCTCTGCATTGAACGCCGTGTTGGGCGTGCGCAGCACCTTGGCTCGCTTGGCCTTCTTGACGCCGCGGCCTCGCGTCTTACGCCCAATGCCTTCGTTTTGGAGCTGTTCCGCTAGCCTGCGGTCGTCCTGCTCGAGTTTTCTCTTGCGATCCGCATCGCGGTCCTCTTCCTTATCGAGATCCTCTGCTAGCGCGTAGTAGCGCAGTAAAATGAAGTCATTCATTTGTTTCTGCCATTAGTATATGTTAAAATCATGTCATCATCTCATCCATCTCTTTATATTATCTCTTTCATGTCATCATCTCTCCGTAGCCAAGACTGGTGCAGACGACTCTTGAGAGTGCATTGCCCGATACTGGTCTGGAGGCTTGGCCATAATGCTCAAGATCATATTGCTTAATGGTAGCGTGCAACAGTTAAGCACCAACGGGCGCCATTATCAGTGTGCAGGGTATGATCATGAATGCATCAGTAACGCTGGCCCAGCGTGCCCAATGCACACACCAAAAGCCCAAGCTTTGGATGGCTGAGGAGCGCCAATTTCATGGTTCAGACTCTTGGCAGTGCTAGACGCCGCAACTCTGGGAACAAACTGTCGTATCTCCATCTCTCCATCTCTCATCGTCTCCATCTCTCATCGTCTCCATCTCTCATCGTCTCCATCTCTCATCGTCTCCATCTCTCATCGTCTCCATCTCTCCATCTATAGTACATACCTTGTGTGCGGTAAAGTCGGTGGAAAAGAGCTCCAGAAGAGCATTGCGGATCTTCTTGATGGTGATCTTCTCAAGGTCGGCCACGCCCAATATCGCCTGCGGTTAGTGTGGACGTCGGCAGGAGGCCGCTATACATACGTCGATCATGGGCTGGTACGCCGTGGCGTCGAGCTCTGCTTCCATGTTGTGGTAGAGAGTGCGCACGTTTCGGCGTTCCTGGTGAGGTGCCGCACCTGACGATGAGCATCGGCATGGATTTGGTGACGGCATCGATATTGATGAACTGGGTGAATTAATGAGATGAGATGAAGAGATGAGATGAAGAGATGAGATGAAGTGATGAGATGAAGAGATGAGATGAAGTGATATGGTATGAAGTGATGAAGTGATGAAGTGATGTTACGGTATGAAGTGATGTTACGGTATGAAGTGATGATACGGTATGAAGTGATGAAGTGAAGTGATGAAGTGATGAAGAGATGAAGAGATGATGACATGAGTGAGATAATATAAAGATGAATGAACATGAAGATGAGTATATCAGAGGAAGTGCCCCGATGGTTAGCGCACTACGCATCAGAATCAGAAAAGCCTACGCTGCTCGTTCAGGGATTGTCAGAACCCCGAAGCCTAGTCAACCCTAATTGATAGGAGTCGGACGATCCTGACCAGATCCTCGCATCGACCCTAATCGGCACCTTATCAGCGCCGAAGGCAGCGGCCACACCAGAAGAGATTAGCCAGTGCGCTTCTCGTTGCTCCATTGCTGTGATAAGCCACGAACAGAGACAACGCTGAGTCTACATAAGACCGAGGATTCCCCTTGAGGAATCAACCAGATCTATAATATATACTGGAGTTTAGTAGAGACCAGAACAGAAATAGTATAATAGAGGGTTTCTGTTAGACCATGGTAGCACTACGCACAGGAAGAGCCTGCTCATCGGATGTCGGATTGCAGACCCTGACTGGGTCTCTCAGAATTGGCCAGGCACGGCACCGGCAAGAGAACACCTTTTTATAAGAACCACGACGTTTCTTGGAACCATCAACGAATGACAGATTATTAGGTACAGTGCAAAGGACGTCTACTGCTTTCGGATACGACTTAGTATTGCACTGCTTAGTATTACACTGCTTAGTATTACACTGCTTAGTATTGCACTACTACTATTACACTACTTACTATTGCACTACTACTATTACACTGCTTACTATTGCACTATTGCACACTTACTGTTAGATTCTGGTGGCTGGTACCAGTTAGTTATGTGATTCGTTGACCTACTCCCAAGGGGTCCCAGAGTCTCAACTAGGCGAACCCCCGAAAAAGGGCAGTTGGTTCGAGTGCCGAAGGGGATCCCACTCGCATGTGATTCCCTTCTGGAGTGAGGGGAAACGGCAGGCCATGGCAGACCGTGACTCCGTCTTTCCGGGTTTCTGACATTCCCTCTGATCGAGGTGTAGGCTTCTGATTCTGATGGGTGGGTGCTACCCATCGAGGGTCACACTACTACACTATTGCACAATTAATATTGCACAATTAATATTACACTACTACTATTACACTACTACTATTACACTACTTAATATTACACTACTACTATTACACTGCTTAATATTACACTACTACTATTGCACTACTTAGTATTGCACTACTTAATATTACACTACTTAATATTACACTGCTTACTATTACACTGCTTACTATTACACTGCTTACTATTACACTACTTACAATTGACTAAACATAAGAATCTAACACTACACATGCTACACACGATACTTATGAATTGGGTCTAACTATTGTCAGCCTTAGAGATTTGGAAAATGGAATTCTGGGCTTTGTGTGTTTCCATCTTTCATAAATCATCATAGCATCAACGAGGGTTGCACGAATTCTCCAATCGCCAAGATATCAAACCCTGCGTTGTGGCAATAAATCCTCAGGCCTACAAATTGCGTGGATGGTAAGGAACACGTTGATTAGCAAGTCCTTTGGCTTATTGGGCTCTAGAAATATCTTCCCGTTATGGAAAATATATGGAAATACCTTGAGAAGTTTTGCTCCTATGAAAACCCTAAGGAATTTCGAGAGCTCTTGTGTGCTTGTCTTTGAGAACGTTTTGTGGTTTTATTACCGAGGAGCAAATTAATGCAGAAACTACTTCAGAATACAGCAGCTTTGGAATGGTACTTTCCAATCATTATCCCTTACACAAAACTTGGTACGGTAAGAAATCGCTGATGACACGATTTTTTGCTGATTGCGCAGCTCAAGCAAAAATTCACATCAATGAAAAGGCTTCAACCTGTGTTATGGGCGAGTGGATTTCTTAATGAAGCAAGGAAACCATTCCGAAGATCCGAAAAAGTTATTGATCAGAGAGTTCACAAAGGAAATTTCTGGGGCCATTTTCACTTTCTGGGCCATTTTCACTCTTGTTCGCTTCATCATTGGCATGTTGGTTATTTCAAATTGTTGCACAGACCTGACGTCGCTCGAAAGTCAGAAGAGCAAATGGCCGTGAGATCCAACCCCGACCAGCTTTGACCCTTGATTTGATTCAGGAGTGAATACACCAATAACGCTCTCAGTCAAATCCCATGTCTCATACGTTCGTATTTGACTACATGTTTAGTTCACGTCTACTGTCCAGTCATGTGCACGACAACGACCGTTCGCAGCCAAAATGCGAACCTGCACTCGTATCATAATCTCCAATCTATTAGATATCCTACATTGCGCGCCTCAGTCGAACCTATGACCGATCGAATTCCGATTCTTGATTATTGAATTCATCGAGGAGTAGAGGAGTAGAGTAGAGTGGTAGACAGAATGTGATTGAAAAGTCCTTCTATAAGTAATTGAAATTTAGATAAGGTAATGTAAGATCTAGTTCAGTTATCTTAATTTAACTAATCTTAATCTGTCTAGTATATGATCTGTTTTAACACCTAAAAACTATTTCTTAATTCTATGTTCATAAATCCTTCAGAATATATTAGAAGAGCTATCTTAATAGGTCGTAGGTGACACCCAAAATTACTTAAACAAAATTTAATTGTACATCTTGTGGTAAACCTAAATTGAAATATTTATTTAGTATATAATAAAGAAATAATGAATTATGGATCATTTGAAGTTTTAAAAGTCACGCCGAAGACGGAAAAGATATTAAAATTAATTCTAACCAGTCAAGTTATTTGTTAAATCTAAAATATTAATCTTTAGATAGCAGATAACTAATTGATTGGGTGATGTCAAGTCGATCATGTTAAAATATTAGCTGGAATCACAACAATTAATAAAAATTCTTGACAATAAGAACTTACAATTATTACATAAAATTGTCATTTAGAGAAAACTAAATTGGATATAGCATTTATAACTAATATAGAAAAGTTAAGAATATTTTCTTACCTAATCAATTATCAACTTATTCTAATGAACAAATTGGCAACGTTAAAATTATATTAAAATAGAAGAGTTAGGTTTACTTAACTCATTTGACAAATCTACGATAAAGAAATTTATTAGTATATCAAGAAAACTTTAAAGTTAAAAAATAGAGTGGTAGAGGAGTAGACTAGTAGAGTAGAGTAGACTAGTAGAGTAGAGTAGTAGAGTAGTAGAGTAGACTAGACTAGTAGACTAGTAGAGTAGTAGGTTTAGTAGTAATAACACCAAATCCCATTGGGTCTCCAGTTACATATTCTATACAAAGTCAGGCATGCCACTAGTATTTCTTCATCGCATATAACCTTAAAGCATCGCTTAGAAAAATCAGAGAATCATACTGCCAGCCATTTCCACTAGATTTATAACTAAAAGGACGGTCTGTAAAGTCATTCATCCAGTTCTTAAAGTAAAAGCTTTCAACCATCTGATTACTTGATCGGTTTTACTCTATTGTAACCAAGACATTCAATGGTACTTGTGACCAGAGCTACAAACGAGAACTCTTAAGTAAATTTCTAGTAGCTTGTTCCATTCAAATGCTTGTGATATTAGCGAAAGTAATAGCAAATTATAAACATTTCCTTAATGTGAAACTCACATGCACCAAATTCTATAAATGCTCGTTAGTATAAACAAATTAACAAGTTGGGCCTTAAAGCTTTATTGGGGACTGTTTACTTTCTATTGGGGGCTGTTACTTTCTATCAAGGACGTTCTTTACTTTCTGTTGGTATCTGTTTTCATTGTAATTGCTAGATATATTGGGGTGGTATGAAATTATATTTAAGAATCTTAAAAATGATAAGTGTTTTAGAATAGCTGTATGTACAAAAATGCATTAAAGTAACTATGATTAATACGTCAATCAAAACAAAAAACTTGAAAAAGTAAAATCCCCATCCACACACCATATAGCTCTAGTAGAGTAGTAGACTAGTAGAGTAGTAGAGTAGTAGAGTGGTAGAGTAGACTAGTAGAGTAGAGTAGTAGAGTAGACTAGTAGAGTAGACTAGTAGAGTAGACTAGTAGAGTAGTAGAGTAGACTAGTAGTGCAGATAGTCTGAATATTGAGTAACTTTCCTCTCATCTGGTAAGCTAAGGAATTAGAAGATAATCTAATCTCTTGGAGAAGATTCTTGAAGTTAATTCAATTTAACGGGTCCTCAATGGGCATTATCTCCGAGGTTTTATGGAATAACATTTGGTCGTCACTTGTCCTCGGTCAACTACGTAGGGCTGGAGTTACTGAGATGGGTCTACGACGTGAGTCAGGAATGATTATCTATGGCTTTTCGTATCTGTTGGCTTAGGTGTCCAGGATATACATTCGTGTTAATTTTAATGGAAGTCGGTGTTATTTATTAAAAGCTAAGAATTCGGCTAAGAATTCGGCTAAGAATTCGGCTAAGAATTCGGCTAAGAATTCGGTGTTCGTTGAATCCTAAATTATTCTTCACACAAGTTACATTATAGGAACACAACACCAGGTTACAGCCGAGTCGGAATAATGAAACTCTTCCGAGGCTTGTCTTTTGGGTCATGGGCGACCGAATACAGCCACCTCTAATATTGGTACTGATTTATTGACTGTTACTGGCTTCTACTAAGCCATAGCTTACCAGCAGAGTTGCCTTGAAGCAGTACACACTCAGTCAACACTCAGTCAACACTCAGTGCTTTGCTTGGCTATGAGTTGGAACGAGGCCATGAATGAGACTGTGTGGGAAGACTGCTGTGGGTATGGGTATCGTCACTGACAGTCAGTGGACAGGGCCAGTGCTCTGGACGGTCAGTGCTCCTAACCACAGTGCCTTGTCTGCACCATTAAACGGGCTACCCCACCTCTTGTGAAGCAAGTCTGAACTGGTTTTACTCCGTTTAGCCATGGTGTAGTAGCTGTATTAGCTGGACAATAGGACACCGTAGTATCAGTACTAGCAGCAGTATCAGTAGCAGTAGTATCGGATGTAGCAGTAGTATCGGATGTAGCAGTAGTAGTAGCTATATCAGATGTAGCAGCAGTATCAGTACTAGCAGTAGTATTAGTACTAGCAGAGTATCAGTACTAGCGGCAGTATCAGTGCTAGCAGTAGTAGTTGTAAGATGCACTAGTAGGAGTAGCAGTAGACTACTGGGATGCGCGCTGGGCTGCGAGCTGTGATGCGCTCAATACTCGACTCGCTCACTACTCACCTCACTAACTACTACTACACACTACTACTACTACTGCTACACTACTGCTATTACTACTACTATTACTACTACTACTACTACTACACTACTACACTACTACTACTACTATTACTACACTACTACTACACTACTACTACTACTACTACTACTATACTACTATTACTACTACTACACTACTACTACAGTACTAGTACTACTACTACTACTATTACTACTACTACTACTATTACTACTACTACACTACTACACTACTACTACTACTATTACTACACTACTACTACACTACTACTATTACTACTACTACTACTACTACTACTACTACTAGACACTACTACTACAGTACTAGTACTAGTACTACTACTATTACTACTACTACTACTATTACTACTACTACACTACTACACTACTACTATTACTACTACTACGACTACACTACTACTACTACTACTACTACTAGACACTACTACTACTACTAGACACTACTACTAGACACTACTACTAGACACTACTACTACACTACTACAGTACTACTACTACTACACTACTACTACTACTACTACTACTATACTACTATTACTACTACTACACTACTACTACTACTACTACTACTGCTACACACTATTACTACACTACTACTACTACTACACACTACTACACTACTACTACTACTACACACTACTACACTTGACTGCCGTGGCTAACAGTAGATTACCCTACTACACACTACTGCTACACTACTGCTACATACTACACACTACTACACACTACCTCTTACTAACTACTTGCTCACTAGTATGTACTACACACCACTTAAACACCAGTGTATTGTTCCTTGTTGCACCTAATACTTAGCTACTACTTACTGCATTAGTGTATTGCTTTACACTATGTACTACGACTGCTCTACCACTTCCTACACTCTTGTTACTCCACTACTGTGCTATTCAAGCCAACTACTACACTACTGCTACACTACTGTACTACACTACTACACTACTACACTACACTACTGTACTACTACACTACGAACAGGTGTACTACTAGTGTACTCTAGTTCTACTAGCCGAAGAAGTCTGAAAGTATGCGGTCATGACGTTTCACCTCTTGAGTTGAGATCAAGCCTTGTGCGTTGTAAGTGCAGTCGGCTCTGACATTCACTTCGGGCGGATTTATGCACCCTACCAATCTACATTGCATTTTACGAAATGTTGAAACACTCACTGCTGAGCTGTTTTATTGAACGCTCTACAAAGCCATTGCTGACTTATACTGACTTATACTGACTTATACCAGCATGGAGCAGATCGCCGACTTCCCCAATGAACCACAGATTGCCAAAAAATCGGAAAAGCTGATTGTCCCGGAAACAAACCTTTCCATGCAGAATGGCCGAAGCGCATCTCTCGGTCGCGGTTTCATAACCATTCGTGCTAAACACTGAGTGTCTCGCCAAGGTTTGGCTCCAGCACTGGAACGTACTGCAGCTAACGGCACCGCTGTCGTGAACACCGGCATAGCTGTACACATTCAATGCACAGGTTCAAATCCAAGGGCCGCGTGTTGTAGGCCAGACTCAATCTGTGTGGTCGGTTCTAGTCCATTCGGCCAAGCGGTACATGGAACAGTATGGTCACGCTTCAGATGAGATCGGCAGCCGTAGTGGTCGGAATGAACCTGGATTGCAGCCTAAGCAATCCACCAAACCTGGACTTCCAAGACATCTGAAGCACAAGACATCTGAACATATAAGACATCTGAAGCACAAGTGAAGGCAGTGTTCTGAACGCTGCACCACCCTTTAGTATAAACAAATTAACAAGTTGGGCCTTAAAGCTTTATTGGGGACTGTTTTACTTCTATTGGGGACTGTTACTTTCTATTAAGGACGTTCTTTACTTTCTGTTGGTATCTGTTTTCATTGTAATTGCTAGATATATTGGGGTGGTATGAAATTATATTGAACAATCTTAAAAATGATAAGTGTTTTAGAATAGCTGTATGTTCAAAAATGCATTAAAGTAACATGATATTAATACGTCAATAAAAACAAAAAAACTTGAAAAAGTACAATCCCCATCCACACACCATATAGCTTTTAGTGTAGTGTAGTGTAGTGTAGTGTAGTGTAGTGTAGTGTAGTATAGTATAGTGTGTAGTGTAGTGTAGTCAGACAGGTACTCACTATGGTTCTCTAGGTAGCATCAGTGGCCCAGTGGTCAATGGTATCGTCAACTGAGCTTAATGATGGGAGTGGAGAGTAGTGATTAGCAGTAGTGCTAGGTTTCACTAGTGGAGCAGCATAGGAAGTGTATCGGTGGAGATTGTCGCCTACACCAACAATGCGAAGAAGCAGTGTCCCATTCTAGCTCCGTAAGCCATCTACCCATGCACCAACCAATCTGCCGTCCTTAATATGCCCTGACTGGTACTGTAGTCCTGACTAGGTACTGGTGTAGTGTACGAGTACCTACTTCGCTGAATAATCGTTACTAATACCTAGCAGAAAATACTCATTATTTCAAAAGGCTTTTGACGCCCATGATCCATAACAGCCAGTTTGACGTCAAGACTGCCCCGTTCTCTCACGTATTGTAGCGGGTACTTCGTTTATTGGTTTATGTGGATAGTGCTACTAGGAGAGTGTAATGTAGTAGAGTAGAGTAGTAGAGTAGTAGAGTAGACTAGTAGACTAGACTAGTAGAGTATAATATGACTGGATATCATTATTCTCCTAAGAAACTGCAACTCTTAAGTACACCGTACGCAATACTATGTAATAGCACTCGTGTAATCACTAGAATCCAACACTAGAATCATAATACATGAATCTGCATACACCAGATGCTATAGTTCGGTACTGGACGGAAGTCGGGAAATGCATTCTGATGGCTCGTTCATGCCGTGGGGTGCCCAACCTTAATCAACTCACAGCAGCTGGCTCATACTATAAGCTATGGTATTTAGTATGTAACTATTCATAATTTGACAAATCTAGACTCCCCTGCTGCGCATGCGGTACCTAGTTAGACCAGGCACAAGACGCCCGGCTGAGAAGGTCGCTCCCAGCGGGCTGTACTTCCCGATAAATGTGTTCACTGAGGGTGTATCCCGATAATTGTGTTCACTGAGGGTGTATCCCGATAATTGTGTTCACTCTTGTGCCTACACCCTCAGTTGGCGGAGGTTGCGCTTCTGCTGGGCCTCGTTCTTCTTCACAAGCCTCTTGCGCTCAGCACGCGCCAAGGTCCTGGGGTCCACCATCTCGTCCGGCGTGCCCTTGACCTTATCGTCAATCTCCACCAACCACTGATCGTCAAGCGCCTTGTTTTTGCCCTTGTAGCCCCACTTGGGCACCCACTCGCCGGAGGCCTCATCGTACACCATCTTGCCGTCCCTCTGCTTGGGCTTGATGCCCTTGGTCTCGGCAAACTTCTGCCACTTGGTCTTGGGCTTCTCCTTTGGAATGGACTTCTCACGGGGCAACGCCGTCGTGGGCTCGGGCAACTGTATGAGCGTCATGGTGGAGTCCTGGCCCGTGGACGACCCGTGCGTGTCGGTGGTGGTCTTGATGGGCAACGAGAGAATCTGGTTGATGAGGAGCTGGAGGTTGTCTCGGGTGACCGAGGCCAAGTACTCCTCCTTCTTGGACTCGTCGTTTAAGATGGCATTGTCCAATGGATTGGGGTCAAACGTGGCCAAGTTTCCAAGGTCGTAGGTGTTTGGAATGGCCTTCTGCACGGTCACAGGTTTGAATTCTTTCGACATGGCCGGCTCCATTGGTCACGGTGCAGATTTTAAGATGCGCATCGCGGCGTGCGCGCACCATCCGCCGTGAAGTTATCGCCCGTCCTGGCGCTGCGCGCTGCGGAAGATCCATAGCAGGAAAATGGCCACCACGCTGATGGCGCCGCCGGCCACCATCACGTGCTTCATGTCGTCGAGGTTGCTGGACTGTGGGTGGGTCTCGAGTCCCGGCGTGGCGGTGCTAGGAACCTTGGCCGCGTCCACCAACTGGATCAACAACTCGTTGATCGACGAAGGCCACGAGCTGGAGATGTGTAGGGGCGACCCCAAGAAAAGATCCCGCGTGTAGGTTTCCGGCTGGATGTCGCTGCGCTGCTGCTGCTTGTCCAAGTCTGCTTTGAGCGCGGCGAACACGGATGGAATGTCACTGACGAAACGAGCAAACTTGTGGCGGAGATCCAACAAGTACTGGAACAGCTCGGGGTCTGACGAGTCGTAGGCGTAGCACACCACATCACACTGGTCGAGCCGTTTCTGGTTTTCTAGCACCGCGGGCTCGAGCTCGCCCAACTCCTCCAAGATAAGGTAGCACTGCTTGCCTCCGTGCAAGTCGATGTCCTTGACACACACCTTGGGCGTGATTGTGGGCAGGTACACGTCGCTATAGGAGCCGTGGATAAAGGATTCCAAGAGCGACGTTTTGCCTGCATTGGGGGCCCCCAACACGATGCAATGGAACACGTTGCGGTCGCTGACCGGCCCCCGGTACGCCTTGCGCTGCTTCTGGCGCCGCTTGCGGGCCTTTGTGACCTTGATGGCGCGGACCGAGCTGCCGTTGAACCCTAAATAGGCCAAGTACTCGAGCGTGGTCTTGAAGTCGAGGAACGTGGTCAAGTTCCACTGCGCAAGCCAGCCCTGGAGCGTCACGTAGCCCTCGTCGTTGCGCACAATGGACTTGGGAAACTGCGTTTCAATCCACAACTTGGGGATGCCGGGCGTCGGGAGAAAGAGCTGGGTGAGCTCGTCGTGGCTGAGGCCTCCGTCGTTGTCCTTGTCGAACTTGAGGAAGAGGTCCACGAAAAACTTGTAGCCGGTGGGAGACAATTCCACGCTGCACGTGGACGGCACGTCGATCTTGGGGTAGAGCACCTTGTCGCTGATGGAGAGCGAGTCGGTGTAGTGGAAGGCGCGGAGAATGCCCCAGATGGTCTCGTGGCGGCCGTGTTCTGCGTACGCCTTGTTCAAGAGTATGAAGGCGCTTTCGGAGATGCCGCGGGCGTCGTCCGGCGGGCGGATCTTGTCGGCGAGCCGCTCCACAATCTCGTCGTAGTCGTGGACTGTGCAGCGCTTGCCAAAGCATTTGGAGTGGAGGTCGGAGAACTCGCCGAAGCTCAACACGCCGTCCTGGTCCGCATCACAGAGAAAGAAGATGCGCTTGAGGGCCTTGACACATGCAGGCTTCAAGTTGCCCTCTTTGGAGTCGAAGATCGGCAGCATGGGGTGCGTGACCGCTCTCTGGCAGAGGTAGAAGGCCTCCACCACATTGAGCTTGGTCTTGGCACTGCACCGCACGCACGCCTCGATCTCCTTGTAGTCATTGACCAACGGGAGGAACTCGTCGGCGTTGAGCAGGGGTAGATCCGACGCGCGGAGCATATCGGCCTTGTTTGCACACACCACTATGGGAAGGTTGACGCCGGAAGCCCGGAACCGCGGCATCCAGTAGAGCAGGATCCGCTCGTATGTGTAGTGGTCGCTGTAGACCAAGAGGATTACGTCTGCACGCTTCAACTCGCGATTGAGCGTGGGCTGGTCCGAGTGCGCGGTGTCCACGAGCGTGGTGGATGCAGGCACCGCGGGGGAAACGGAGAAGGTGTCGGAGTCTGTTTCCAGATCGGGGTTGAGCGATTCAAAGTCGCCTTTGGAGATGGTCACGGGCGGGAGAAGCGCCGGCACCGCGGTGAAGTCATCCTTGACGAGCCGTGTGATGAGGCTCAGTTTGCCCACGAATGCATCGCCACAGACCACAATTCTCATGGTACATAGAGTGGGGGACTAGAGGATGTGGACCGCACATCGCACTGGCTGTGGATGGTGGAGTGCGCGCACATGCAGGATGTTGAAGATTCCCCTATGATTAATCCCGGCTCCGAGATAAATTTCTTTAGAAAAGATAAAATGATTAAATAATATTTATGAGTTTAATTAAGACCACATTTATCTTTATAAATTTAGAGATTTCCTTAATTAACACATTCTTTATAGATGAAGTAGTAATTATAAAGTCGTCCGCATAACGTACATATAATAATCTACGAATTTTGGATCCAAAGGTACTAGTTATTTGAACGTGGGAGTTATTTAAGAATTCAGGTTCTCATTGCTTCAAGAATAGATGCCTGCGTGAATAGTTTTATCTCTAGGGTTTCCTATAATGAACGCATCATACCATCTGCTTTTGGTATTTCCATACGTCTTATTAGGAATCGTACCTAAATAATTTCTTTTAAAGAGTAATATTAGATTTATATATTATAATAATGTCTGTTAGATTCTTTGATAACGTCTAGTACTTTGTAGTTCCATGTATTTGTTCGTTGATGCCTCCTTACAAGGGGATCCCGGGGTCTCTATAGGCGAACAGCCCGACGTTCGGCTGTTCGAGTGCCGCAGTGGAGCTCGTTCCTACTCCCATGTCTCCCTTCCAGAAGATTCCATAAGGGAATCTTTGTTAGAAGGTTTTCGAACAGCGTGGCTTTCTGATCCTGATGGGTAGTGCGTTACCCATCGGGGGTCTACGATATTTATATAAAGTATATCTCCCACGTAACAGGGTTTAAATTTATAATTAGATTCTCTTTATTATAATTTGAAAGTAATTGAATGATCCTATGACTATTTTAGCTATTTATAGTATTTCTTAGGTTATTATAGAGATAATGTTATATTCTTAAATATAATTAAGATAACCATAGATACATAACTATAAGGTAATTCTATTAAACCTCCATATTTTCACATATCTTGAGTTCAGACAAAACTATGTATTATAGAACCTGCTGAAATAAATAATAAAGCTCGAAGCATGACAGTATAAATGATATTGCTAAATCATAAGCACTAGAACCTTAAATATGATACCTATAAATTTATATAAATACGATACTATTTATTTCACTTTATAAAAATGTATCCCGCTCTAGGGTGAGCATAAATTAGATTGAATGATTTAATATACTATATCTAAAGAGATATTACTATAATATGATAGATTATTAATTTAATGGGGATGCATTTTAATTTATTATACTAACCCCCAACTGTAGGTCGGGAAATGTTCTCTATTTATAGGATAAGGAAGATCACTTTTGATTTAAGTAATACTATTTTATATTTTCTATATTTTCATTTTTGTTTGTTTTAAAGGGTTAACCCTTTCCTCCATTGCTAATAGTCATGAGTGAAGCTCTAACCTATTAGGAGTTATTGTAGTTTCTACAAGCTCTTATAAATTGATTTTGTTTATTTCAATTATAAGTAATGTTTATAATTTGGATAGTCTTCCGTGTAAGGCTGTTTCTGATGTCCTTATGGAGTAGCACAGTATGAGGTGGGGAGCTGGCGGGGGTACGGCCGCGCAAATCTAAACCGTATGATGACACCAGTATACTTTAGATGGTATGTCTGAAGACAGATTAGAATATTATTTTAAAATTAAGAATAGTTTTAAATACCCCTGGTAACCTAATTAATATACCTAAAATATGGGAAATTAAGACCGATTACTTTAGGTAATCCAGATGATAAATTCAAGTAATGAGAATGGTATTAGACCATTTATGAACCATTTTTTAGATTCTCATGGATCGTCCAAAAAGTTGTCATACCGCATTAATATTTAAAGGTTGTACTTGATGAATAAGGAGATATTAAAATTGTTTTGATGAAATACCTCAAGATAGATTAATGTTATCGATCAGAGATTTTGGAATTAATTCGAAAAGTTTAAAGCAGGATATGTTTAAATATATTCGTAAACAGATATAATAGGTCCATTATTAGTCCTATTTTAGCTAATATTTATACATCAATTAGTATATTTATATCTAAAAGATCAATTTGATTATAAGTATTCCTATTATGATAGCGTAGTATACAACATAAACTTCGGCGCCCGTAAACAGGGCAGATTCTATTTTAAGGAAATTAGCAATAGAATTAAGAAATCATAAAAGAGAATACAATGAATACTCTTAAATTATATAAGATATGCGGATGATTGATGCTATCAATGGTAGTTAAAAGATACTAAAATTATATTCGATAAGATTACTAAATTTAAAGAATTAGGTTTAACTGTGTCCAGATAAAACTAAGATAACTAATTCTTATAAAAAACGTATCTTATTTTTAGGTACTTATATTAAACATTCTACTGTAAAAACTCAGTTTATTAGGTAATATCTTAGGGTGATTCCGGTTTCTTAGTTTTAAGTGCCCCTATGGATTATAAAATAAATTATCTAATGCAGGATTTAATTAGAAAACCTGGAAACATGCTGGGCAATCTAGATGTCTTGAATTAGTCAAACCCGTACAAATTATCCATTTAGCTAATAGTGTTATTAGGGTTATTTAAATTATTATTCTTGTCTTGAATAAAGGTAATTTAACTGCTTATATTTTATTATAAGAGATGTAGAGTGAGAGTGAGTATTAGAGTGAGTATTAGAGTGAGTATTAGAGAGTGAGAGTGAGAGTATTAGAGTGAGAGTGTGAGTATTAGAGTGAGAGTGTGAGTGTGAGAGTGTGAGAGTGTGTGTGTGAGTATTAGAGTGAGTTAGAGTGAGTAGAGTAGTGTGTAGAGATCGAGGTCTAGCTTTTTTGACTAAGCTGTATGAAGACTACTCGAGAGCTAGCCACTTTTACATCAGGGAGCTCACCTGCCAAGCCAGTCGAGGTCTCTGCCTCTGGCACCAGCTAGGCTCCTTGGCTATGCTAGGCATCAAAGTAGTTTTGACAAGCTGGAATGTAGAAGTCAGAGGGTAGGCTTAGGGACGATCAAGTGGAGGAGTTAGAGTGCTACATGCTTGAATTTGAAGTAGTGGTAGGGGAATGATAGAGTAGAGAATATTCTGTCTACTGCTACTGCTACTGTCAACCACTAAAATCCATCCACTAATGTCTACTTCCTGCCTTCATGTACAGTGTCGAAGTAAAACTTTTCCCTATATTCATACTCTAGGTACACACTGTCACATATTGTCTAAATAGTCTATTGTCTAAATAGTCTATTGTCTAAACAGTCTATTGTCTAAACAGTCTATTGTCTAAACAGTCTATTGTCTAAACAGTCTATTCCCATACTGTCATGTTATCTTTATTGCCTAGAAGTTGTCTTCATAATCTCTACTCTCTACTAGTTTTACTCTACATAACTGCATTCAACATACAGGCCCTCCACTGTTTGTCCTTATACTGTCCAATTCTTCTACTCTCCTCTACCTGCTGTTGAAAGTCAAAGCGTGACAGTGCGCGATTGATGCACTGCGGCTATAGACTTTCGTGGAAAGTCGAATGAAGGTCTTCTCCAATATAAAAGGAGGGACGCTGCCCATGTTTATAAGAGTAATCAAGTTCATCTAAAGGGGAGACATACCAAGATGTCTCCCGCTACCAGACCCACCAGAAGTGCCTCACGTGTAGCTATAGAAGATGCTAACACATCTGATACCTCAATGCCTGAGGTTGATACTAATGAGGAAGTGTTCACTTATCTTGAGGGAACCATGAGATCTGTTAACCATGATAATCATGACTGTTCACCATGGTTGATCTATGGTACTCCGGAGGTACTGAAGTTTGACGCGGACACGGAACTATCCGATTTACACCTGCGCATCCTGCATACACCTCGCTTCATACCCACCACTTTAAGAGTCTATACTCCAAGCGCCTGCATTCTGTCTCTGACATACCATTTAAGTTGATACAATTATGGTGTGCATGGGAGGAAGGTGGTTGCGGACTTGGCCTCGTTTGTGACCCTTGGGCCGTTACATGTACTAATGGCAAGCAAAAGGGGAACCGTGCCCCAGTAACCCTCTGAGGGATCGAAGACTCGGTGGGCTGTTTGATCGAAGCAGAAGGACCACCCGGTCGTGCGCCGCCCAAACAACACCCGAGGCCCAAAGCGATCCACCAACTGCCAGCAATCCTCTAACTGCCAGCAATCCTCCATCTGCCAGCAATCCTCCAACTTGCCACATGTAGTCCTGAACACTCCCGTCCCGGGGCTTGTTGCACAGCTTTGGAGCTCTCGAGCATTACGAAGGGCACCGGATGTACGGAGGTTTGGTGCACGTGTTCCCGGGCAGTCCTGGATCGCTTGCTCCATTGGTCGGGCCAAATCTTCTGATCGCGAATATCCCCGATTCTAGCCTCCGGGAACTAGCACCCGGAACTGGCCCGCCGGGCTGGCAGCATCGGGTCCTGCACACAAGCATTCTCTGCACTCCCATTACTAACGCTCCGCTCACTACCACCCACCATGTTCTTTCCTCCAGTCCGAACATGGGCCATGCGCCTAGGCACGCCAAAATTAGTACCGGCGTACTCGCCTCGGCTCCAGCTCTCCAATGGTACCGCTTTCGTGTCATTCCGCCCACTTTCTGCGCCGCCAATGGAGGCATACGAGCAGAAAATCTACAACATGCTCCAGGACGCCTTCTCTCCGCTGAATTTGGCAGTGCGTGATGTCAGCGGCGGCTGTGGCTCAATGTTCGCCATCACCGTGGAAAGCACCTCTTTTAAGGGCATTCCCATGATCAAGCAGCATCGTTTGGTCAACGAGGTGTTGAAGGACGAAATAGCAAAATGGCATGGGCTCCAGTTGAAGACAAAGGCCGGCTAACTGTATATAGACAACTAATACTGTCTTCATTATTAGATTAATACTATCTTCATTATTAGATACTATCTTCATTTTAGATTAATACTATCTTCATTATTAGATACTATCTTCATTATTAGATACTATCTTCATTATTAGATTAAATCACTCCACCAACTCCTCCTTCTCCTCGATGATTTCCTCCTTGATCTCCTCCACGATCTCGGCCTCCACCTGCTCGTGGTTCTCCTTGACAGTGAAGCCAGACCTGTAGGCCTTCCACTCCTCTAACAAACGACGGCGCAACAAGATGGCCTCGCGAGTGGCGGCGTCGGCTTCCATGGCATCGGTTTCGTCGAACTGCGCACTGTACTCAGGCATGCTCTTCTCCACCTTCTTGATGTCCTCGGACGTGAGCAACGACTTGGGTCTAGGTCTCCAAATGAAGTCCTTGAACTGGTCGATACTTTCGTCCTTGAGCATGCTACCGCTGAACTCGTACGTTCTGTAACCATTCTCGATGGCATGCACCCAAGAGGACGACCACGCAGCAACAAATCGCCCGGATGGGTCCCAGGAAATATTGGTCATTCCACCATATTGCTCGGTGTTCAACAACTTGACATCGGTCATGGGCTTGGTCTCGCTGGTCTTACCGTCCTTGGCCTTGGCATCCTTGGGCTTTTCGTCCTTGGCTGCCTCCACCTCGTATTGCGTGTCCCAGAACTCCATTTCTCCGGTGGATCTGGCCACACGAGCACTGACAATAAATCTTCCGTGAGGAGACCAAACAAGCGTGTTAGTATGCTTCTTCGAAGCCTTGTGCAACACCTTGAACTTGGTGGCCTTGCCTCTCAGCCCTGGCTCCTGCGAGTAGAAGGTGATGTCGTTTCTTGGGAGAGCTGGGTTGTCGTTGCCATCGTCCAATCTGCTGATGATGACAAATCTGTCCGATTTGGGCTCCCAGCTGAAGTTGATACACACCTCCTTCAACTCCAACTTCTCCACAGGAATATCCTTCTCGGTGGTCTTGAAGAACTCCAAGTTGGAGAAAAAGGTCTTACCTGACTTGGTGTGACGGTCAACCTTCACACACAAAGCCTTACCCTCATCCTGCCAGTGCAACTTACAGTCGCTAACCTGGAACAAGTTGACGGTTCTAAGCACCTCCCTGGAAGGTATTTGCATCAACGAAACACGGGCTGTTTTGTTGGTGGTCTCGGGGGTCCAGTACGACAATACGTGTTCTCCCTCTTCAGCCTTGGAGTTGAAGAGCTTGACGCCTGCAGGTGCCCACTCGAAGTCGACAATTCCCTCCACCTTAACCAACTTCTTGTCCAACAACTGGAAGTTGGCCGTGTCGTAAACTGCCAAAGCGTCGGGGCCTTGACGACAACAGTACTTGTCATCAAAAGACCACTTGACCAAAGGCCAAGGCATCTCCTTCTGGCCTTCCAAGTATGGAGGCAAAGCAAAAGTTCTGGCAACCTCGCCAGTGAATAAGTTCCAGATCACCAACTTGTGGCCCTCGGACTCGGGGCCGAACGGGTGATCAGCCAACTCCGCAGGGTTCTCTGGCGTCACGATCGGGTTAGGCGACAACGTGACCATGTACTTTTCGCTTGGAGAAAAGTCAATCAAACGCACATGAGGGTGGACAAACTTGTTGATACGCTCGAAGTTCTCACCACCCCACGACTGGATTCCCTGGGGGTGCACAGAAAAGAGGTAAGTTCCTTTGGGCGAGAATTTGGCGTACTTGGAAGTGAAGCCCTTTCTAGGCTCGAAAGCTGGCTTGGGGTCGTTCTTTTTGTTATGCCAGTAAACTCCCACTGTCTCGGAAAAGTGCAAAGCAAATTGGTCTCTTCCAGAACCATCCTGCAACCAAGACTTCAAGTAGCCGTGAGACTCCATTGGAGCAACAGTTGGCTCCGCAAACTTCTCCGGCACATTACCCTCCACACAGAACTTCTCGATGTCAGAAAGCTTGTTTACTAACAACTTGTGCTTGGCATCCAAAGGTTTGCCGTTCAACTGAGTCACGGCGGCGGCAGCAAACTCAGGCGTTTTGTACTGCACGAAAAGGTATCCCTTGGTCATGTTGTCCTCCACAGGAAGGTGAATACCTGCCTCTCCCTCCACGACTTCGCCCACCTTGGACAAAAATTTGCGCAACACCTTCTCCAATAATGGCGCCTTGGAAGCTGGGGCTTTTGGTGCGCCGTCAACGACAACATAGTTCTCCAAACCAATATCCTCATTGATGGCGTACTTGGCCTCCAAGTCGGAGAAGTCAATGTCTCCAATCTGGATCTCTTTCTCGAGATCTTCGTAACTTGGCTCAGGCATGTTTGTAGTAATACTTTTGTTGGAAAATTTTCTGTCGCACTATATGCCTGGTGCACGGGTGCACACCACTCATCACGTGTCACCTAGAGCATCAAGATACACAAGAACGTCATTTCCTGGCCTTTTCGAGCTCGAGCTCCTTAAAGCGCTCCTTTGCCTGGCGATTATCGAGGATCCGAGCCTCTCTCTCTGCCTTCCACCGATTGGTCAACTCCTCAATCCGTAGCTTCAGCCGTGGCGACGCTGTGAAATTAGACTTTTTGCTCAAGTTGGCATTTTCTAACTCCAACGCCTTGATCCGGCTGGCGAGCTCGGATATGTAGTTCTCGTCATATTTCGTTTCGCTTTCCTTGAGAAGAAGTCGGATGTGATCGTTCACTATGACATCAACGGCACGTGCAAAGTATTCTGATAATGAGCGATGGGTTTCGTTGGCTTTTGCGATATAGTCGCTAGATTTCTTGAGTAGTTGGTCGCCGGTGTAGAGTTGCAACTGCTCGAGTTTCACTCGCAGTTCTTTGAGTGAAGTATCGTCGGCGATTTTGTTGAATGACTTCATCAATTTTCCGAATTGGCTGACGTCAATATCGAAAAGATCACTAAAGTGCAGCGACACCCGGTTCAATACCGTTTGAATGGACTCTTTGCTCCGGAGACTCTCTCCCACATTCTCGGCCAACTTTTCCGTGAGATAATCCACTTTTTGCTGCAAAGTGCCCTTATCTTTCTGTAGGGACTGTACCTGATACGTGAGTTTGATCCTCTCAGCATCTCCGGCCTTTTGTGCTTTGGTGGTAGCACTCAATTTATGCAGCAACTCTTTTGCGGCTGCCAATTGGGAGCGCAAATCCTCGACGTTTAGGTTCTGCATGTGCAACTGACTTTTGAGGGCCTTGACTTCGTCCTCGGCCTTTTCTTGGGCCTTGCGATAATCGAGAGACAAGCGGTCGTACTCATTCTGGAGCTTGTCGAGCCCTCCTTGGAGGTACAGATTCTTGAAGGAATCACCAAAATCCGATACTGATGCCGAGCGGCTGATGCTCTTGAATTCATTCACTTCCTTTTGAAGCCGGTCTATGATTGCCTGGTATTCTTCGAGCTTTTTGTCTACGTTTCTCTCGAGCGAGGAGAATGGGGATTTGGGGGCGGAGTCTGGGTGGTGCCTTTTTTTGAGCTCCTCCAACTCCTGTCTTAAAAGCTCATTTTCCTTCGCCAAGGCATGGGTCCCTAGGTCATAGGGATGTTCAAAGGTGTCGCTTTTCGCATACTCGGACTGTCCAGCTTCGCTAAACAGTGCCATGGTGGAGCTTTCAGGCCGGAACTTCACCGATGTGTCTGAAAGATGAGAAACAAAAGAATCCTTCAGAGATGCTTGGAATGGGGCCAGTTCCGTCTGGCGGTCCATCTTCTCCCGAAGGATGTCCAATGCTTCGCTAAAGTACTCTTCTGGAGAGCTAGTGTCAGCAAGAGTCTCTGTCTGAATGCCAAGTCCGTCTAGCACCTTGGAAAGCTGTGACACACACCGCGATATTGTCTGCGCTAGAGCAGAGGCTTTTTGGTCCGAATCACGCCACTTGCTCTGGTAGTCTTCAAGACTGCAGTACAAATCCTCCACTAGAGAAGACATCTCCACGAGGTTCTTGGCGCCTTCGGAGGCTGACAGAGATTTCATTCCGCTGTCTTGAAGATCGTCTAGAGTCGAAAATGTGGATAGATTGCCCACCTCGATTGTTTTATTATCGATCAAATCCTGAAGAAACTTCTCGTAGAGCTTGAGCTGTATCTTGCAGTTTGTTAGCTGCTTAGTGAGGTCGTCGACTTTGGCTCCCGAAGCCACACCCGCTTCGCCTGAGCCTTGGGTGAGGTTTCTGTTGTATAGAAACGGTTTTGGTCCTGTAGAACGTGTTGGCTCGTTTTTTGCCCGAAAGTTTCGCCACGGGGATTGTCCGGGTCGGATCTCACGAGAGTTGCCCGAACCGGATTTCGCTTGGTACTGGTCGGGGCTGATGTCAAGATCAAACTGACTTCGGGTATCGTTGAGGACCGATGAGTGGTTGAAGTCAAGATCGTCGTAGGTGGTGGAGGAACCTTCTGCGGAAGCGAACGTAACCGGTTTGGAACTAGTGCGGCTGGGTGTATGGGGCATCAATGCCGAGCCAGCAGCACTTGACCTAGAGAATTCCTGGCTGCAGTTACTTAGGGGCGACTGGGGGTCTTTATATGATGCAGGGCTTGCGCGTGTTTCATGTGAGTTTGGGGTACAAAAGGGAGCTTTTGCAGCCATGTTTGTAGCTGCGGGGGTATATAAATTCCCTGTGGGATCCGCTTGTGTATCACTTTTTTCTTGCACTTGTTTTCCTCCTTCAACATGCTGGTTTGCGGTTTCAGGTTCTGCTTTAGAGCTCTTACCTGGAACATCTAGGCTTCTGCTGATATGCTCCAGGCTGGAAATGTCTGATTCTATAGAAACAATATCTGAAACCGTCTTGACTTCTGGAATTTGATCGATCCCCGGAGCAGTTCTATTATTCTCATCCGGGGCATTCAAACCACTTAGGGCCGGCAAATCATTTGGGGAAGTCAATTCATTTTCTGCATTTTCGATTCCCTGGGGAATTATGTTTTGATGGATAGAACTTGTAGATTCGCCACAAGCCGGCTCGTGGGCAATTGGACTTGAAGTTCGGTCGGGATAATCCTCAGAAATACCCTGGTTTTGTTCAGGATTACTGATGAACAGGCTGGAATCAGCAGTTTGGTCAATGGAGGCATAAAAGGTTGAAAAAACCCCAGAGTTCAAGGGCCTCGGATTCGGCGACTGGTCTGCCATCGATACGAGTGGCTGTTTCAGGGACCAATTAATGGAACGTGTTAGCGATTGTTTCGGGGTTTGTTGAGTTTGGCTTTGTTGATTCTGTGCAGAGAAGGAGCTTTGATGCATCAAGTCGTCGGGTTTTGAATCCTTATTTTCAGGACCCGTCAAATCTAGTGAAACACCCGAGTTTTGTATGGCGCCTGAAGATGGTTCTGGCGTAGGTCTTTGCAGTGATGTGGTGTTTTGGTTTCGCTTCGCTCTTGCATATGCGCATGCAGGAACGTGGCCTGGGGAAATTGTTGCAGAGTTTGGCAAAATGTGCAACTTAGAGAAAGAGTGGTAGGGCGCCCCACGAAAAGATGATTCGGTCTGAAATTTTGAGGCTCAAAGAGAATTGAGCGTCTGATTCACCGGCGTACCAGTGTTTGAAGGGCTGTCAGTCTACATCGCACGGCTTTCGACATGCGCTGAGCCTGGCGTTGTGCTTACTTTCATTTCAATTATGAGTTATTCACGGCTACCGCTCCCATTATGATCATGTCGTCATCTCGGTATCCTCCTCCTCTTCGTCGTCGTCATCATCCTCCTGAGCCAGTTTGATGGCCTCTTGCAAAAGCAGTTCAGGCACGAACTCATGCTTCCCGCCAGTTTCTTCCAAGGAGCACCACGTAATTTCCAACTCATAATCTTTATCCTTGTTATCCTCATGGGCTTGGTGAATAATTCTAGCCGCGTGCTTGACGGCGTCTCTAACGGTCAACTCCTCAAAATTCAACTTTTCCAATTCAGACTTGGCTGTTTGGCGGCCCTTACCTGCAGCAACACCGGAGTAGCCCCAGAAAGCTCCACTGGGCTCGATCATGTACAAGTGAGGCCCGTTCTCGTCGACCCCACCGATAATGGAGGCAATTCCGAACGGACGCACGGAATTGTAACAGGTATAGTTCTGAACATAAATGCCCAAGCGATCCATCAAAAGCGGCACGGTGATGGGACTCTTATATATGTTGGCATATGAGTGAGCCTCGTCACGACCGCGGTTGACCAAGTGCCTCCCATCTGGCAACAAGCCGGAATAGGCCACTCCCACATGCCTGTCAATGGTCTGGATGCGTTTGTTTTTGCCGGGAACCAACAACTTGGAATTTATGATTTTCTCCACGGCAAGGACAATGCCGTCTTTTGCTTTGATGCCGAGCGACGTGCCGCCGTTTTCCACCGCCTTTGTTGCATACTCCACCTGGAAGTTTCTACCATCTGAATGTTAGTATGTGATTGATGACCATGTCTGAAGATGACGTGAATCATTCAACACGACCCAATGAAGACCATTATATGCATGCTCTGGGAAAGCATAGTTTTCGAGTGGACCAGTTTAATTGGACGCATGTCAAAACGGGAAGGTGATGAGATCTTACTAAAAACTAAATGTTTTAAGGATTTGTTCTTCGGGATCAGGTCTCAAGGATTGTTTAGGGCGCTTAGGGTCAAGTTGTCCAACAGAAGGTTCAATTGTGGGGGCTTGCAGATACATACCGGGAGAGAAAACACTGTTGGATAAATCATAACCTGTACCTATGGACGTCTGAAGTTAGTAAGGGTCGGGGATGGGGTGGCGGTTAAACATACCATATTGTTGATGGTGTAAGATTTAAATCGCCACTACCAAGTTGGCGACTTCGCGAGTCACGTGCGCGAGTCACGTGCCAAATGGAGGTGAATGCTTCTCTGCCACGGACTGGGGCTGCGACTTGGCCGAACCGGAAAGCTAATTACTTGGGATCGATATTAAGCCTGGCTGTTCCAAATTGACGGCCTTGTAGGCGCCGACCGGAAACTTCCCAAAACAGCAACTTCCCCGGAATGTCTTAGCACCCGATACTTCTTGGCCGCCAATTAGCCACACGAACACGGCTGTATTCTACACCATGAACACCCGAAATGGCTGAATACGCTTGACTGCTTTTAATCGTGCAAGACAACATACAACAGACATAAGGTGCTTCCTTCCGGCATATAAGCACCTCTTCCTGTCAAGCCGGATATGTTCCAACGGATTAGCTCTAGGAGCATGGAGAAGCTACTCTTTGCGAAGTGCTCGTTAATTACCTCTCGAGCAGGAGTAATCCGCCAAACTGGGCAAATCACCTAGATGTGGTGTACGGGTGTGATCGATATCCACGCGTGCACCGTAGCCTTGCATGGTATGTGGGAGTTCCAATGGCCCTGGGTGGGCATTCTCGTATGTACCACAGAGCCGTCAAGGTCAACGCTACTAACCGCAGATTCCATGCATACTTATCGCATCCATAGCGTATGGCTCACACATTTTCGTGTTCCGCCACTACTTGGCGCCGTATACTCAGGTGCAGTACCAGGTTCTTGTCCATATGGTGTGGCTTCTCTACTTGTTGGCGATAATCACACCAGCAGGATCTCCTCCCAAGCTGCCCCCAGGAGGTACTGAAACTTCAGCTCGGGGAAATCATAAGATCCAGAGATGGTGTAACAAGTGCAAAGTCTACAAGCCGGAAAGAGCCCACCATTGCCGCAAGTGTGGCGTGTGTATTCTTGCCATGGACCACCATTGCCCGTGGTTAAATAACTGCGTTGGCCACGGTAACACGCCGCATTTCATGCGATTTTTGGTGTTCACCCAAGTGGCGCTAGGTGTGACCATCTGGCACCTTCTGAAGCGGTTAGCGGTGTATTATGAGGATATGCACATGCCTGCGTACTTAGTTGGGCGGACAGAGTTGTGCGCCGTGATCGTTCTATGGCCAACGGCAGTCTTTGTTCTTTTGGCGATGTTCGTTCTTTTCGTGCGGTGTCTACTCCACTTGGTGTCGGGAAAGACGCAGATCGAAGTATGGGAGTATGAACGCATCGAGTCGCAGTTCCATACGGAGCGCCTTTGGTTGCGTATACGGGAGAATTACCGGGCTGTTCATGGGAAGGAGATGGGTACCTTAGTATCGTGGAACAAGCCGTCAGACGCGGCGGACGGGGCTGTGAAGATTGAAGAGATGTCAGGTTCCGACTCGCTTTCCGGGTCCGCTGCACCCCGGGAAGTCTCCTCCGAGGATTATATTTCCCGGGACTCTGTTGTTCCGCGTGACTTTACGCCGGATGACTTGATTTTCCCCTACGATATGGGGGTGTACCAGAACCTCGTCAATGCGCTTGGGCCGATTTATACGTGGGTGCTTCCGTGGGGCCGAGCCAAAGGCAACGGGCTTGAGTTTCCCAAAAATGACGACGACGATCAGTTGAACTTGCCGTGGCCTCCTGACGGAGGAAACGTGGACTTTGCTCCACGAATACATACGGACGAGGAGTTGCGGCAGATGAACGACGTGTCGCTTATCAAAAAGCACTTGGACCCCAGGAGCCATTTATCGCGGGAGGAATGGACCAACGACATGGGCGAGGGTCTTGCGGATTTTGGCGTGGACATCGAGGCTGACGGAGATGTGGGTGAAAAATTGGATTAGATCTTAAGAAGGGCGGTTAGGTGAGGGACAAGGTTTGAAGATTGCACAGAGAGCGTGGCATCTCGATGTGCGATTAAGAGACGGAAGCGAATTCAAGCATCAAAGTTGTGGCATCAAAGTTGTGGCATGGTGTTGGTCAGAGCTTTTATTGGTCACTATAAATGACTCTTCAAGTCAATGTGATGGGTTGAATCAAGATGGCAGAAGCAGGAACTTATTGGGGACCGATCAGGTCCTAATTGGAAGCTATATCGCCAATACGTTGGTGACATGGACACATCGTTTGAGCATCAACATCATTATTGTGAAGCGGCGATGACAGCCAGGAGCCCACAACTGCAACAGCGACAGATCAAACTCAACGAAAGTATGAGCTGTCACATGAACCCTGCGCACATGACCGCTGGTTCCATGCAGCTCGGGTGGTATGAGCAAATCGAGTCAAATGCAATACATGGGATTTAAGTTGCAACGGCCCGCCTCATTCAGCGTCCTTACTACTTTGTTCAGCTTATAAGCAGCCAGTCAGCGAGCCAGGCTCAGCAACAACCACAGTGTTATGCAGTCTCGAAGGTGGAGATAGATGACGGACCAGCGGCAACTTTCTGGCGAAACTCAGTCAGATGACTTGTGGCACTCAACATTGATCAGGACTTGCTCGTCGCTCCCACTCCTACACATCCTACCATCGCCATTCCCGTCGTTTCATTGATCGTACATGGTAATGAGAGCTGCGGTCATAGCAGCCACAGCCAGCTCATTGGCCTACAAGCAGCAGCCAAGCGTCCCCAAACAATAAAGGCGCACCGGTCATCGCCAATATGCCACCTCATCTTTGTTCCTATCTCATGCCACACCAACACTACAGATGAAGCTACGTGAAGCGGAGTCTCATCTGGTATGTTCCGGTGTATACTACAATCCCCATATCGGTAACTCAACTCAATGTTTAGTTGATCAAAGCAAGTGTGAATTGATTGAACAAATGATATGGCCTAGTCGACTCCTTCATCGACTGACAAGCACTCTGACTTGGTTCAGGGCTCTTTCTCTTCGCACGGCTGAGCTGTGCCAAAGTACTAACTACCGAGTCCCGTCCACACATTCCCCAATATAAAGGTGTCTATTCATATGGTACACGAATCACGTATTATACAAAAGTATGCAATGAGCTGTGTACTATAAATGTAGTATATAAACGTGTATACGTGTATATAAGCGTCTATATAAACGTACTATATAAATCGTAATGGTAGTGCGCCAACCACCCGGAGTCTACTTATCTTAAATTTATATTGTTATACTTTTACTTTGTTATACTTTATATAGTAGAATGATGGGTACTTAGTGCGGTGCCGTGGATAGGCACCAGGTCAGAGCCACGATACAGGAATGACGTCTCGAGTAGCTGAGGTGACCATGTAGCTCACTGGCTGCGGCCTCACTAGTTTGGGACATGTCTTTCTACGCCTACTCAGTTGTATCCAGACACCGCATGTAGGCTCATAGCTTCACCTTAGCATAAAGCCCCAGCATGAAGCCCCAGCATAAAGCCAACCTTTGGAAACTCCAGGCACTTTGGACTCAAGGCACTAGGAAGACTCCAGGCACTTTGGACTCAAGGCACTTTGGACTCAAGGCACTTTGGACTCAAGGAACTTTGGACTCAAGGCACTCAGCAGAGCAGTTACTCTGGTGGCCTTGTTGCCCATACCAACCTGACTTTCCTAGCAGCCTTTCGGCATGCCCGAGGTCCTCAAAAGCCTTTGATGTACATGGAATCGATAAGCAATCGATACTCTTGTCAGTTGCAGCTTCGGCCTCTCCTACTCCGTTGCATGGTCAGGCTCCATGCGCAGGCTTCTTTATGCTGAGGCAGATTGGCGGGCGGCCACAGCCGGTTGTTCTGTTGTAAGGCAAGAGGTGAACTCCACCTTTGACAGGTGCATGGTTTGTCAGCCATCACGTTTGGACCGTTGGAGATCCATTGTCTGAACAGCTCTTGGCACGAGTGAAAGGGCCTCCAATCTCTTGTTGCTATCGAAAAACAAGCGAGCCTATGGTTTCCCGGACGGCCGAGGCCAAACGCACTAAGGAAAACGCCGCATACCCGGGGATTTGTCTTGGGTGCTGACGAAATTGCTTGCATTGTGAACTCAGTTGGGCGTCCCTTGACTTTCATAGTAGAAGATGCCCTTTCGGGCGCTACCCATGTACCAGTGGGAGCGGCGAGCGCCATAAACTGTCATTTTTAACGAAAAAGGTCAATAGAGGGCCGGGAGCTGCAGTACCTTTACCTTTTCGTGGACTCGTTCGTCAGGCTTAGGCGCAAGTGTTTGGACTGACGTCGATTTAGATCCAGCGACCTCTTTCTGCCTAGGCTTCTGCCGTCATTCTGTCCGTCATTCTGTCCATCATTCAGTCCATCATTCTGCTTTCTGCTTTCTGCTTTCTGCTTTCTGCTTTCTGCTTTCTGCTTTTGCTTCTTCCTATCTCTGCTCTAGCTCTCGGCTTCCAAGTCAGGAACTGGAACGGTGCCTAGACTTGGACACGTGCTTGTTGCCCTTCCCACGTCTCCCCCGTCCAGGTACTTTCTTAGATCCATGCAGAGTCTCGCCGTCGTAAGGCAAGAGGTAGATGTCCACCTCGAAGCAAGAGGAATAACCGTCCTTTGAGACCTCAGTCACAATCAAAAGGTCACCTTGGAACTGGCACGAATACAACGGACGGCCCGTGACCCTCTTCTGCGCATCCAAACTCAAGGCAACCGTCGGCTCGTATTCCCCAACAACAAACAAGCCAAAGAAGAAGTTGGGGTACTCCGGGGCGGGGGATTTTAGAGTCACCAAGAGTATTTCTTCGAAAGTGAACTGGATGGCGGCGGCTGAGTTTCCGTAACAAAACACTCGGTGGTCTGTTTCGTATCTCCGGTCAACACAGCCCGTGAGCGGCACCAACGTACCGTTGACTTTTGCAAAGAAGGCAAACGACTCGGCGAAGCTTGCGCAGGCCGTGGCCGCCAAAAGGGCCGCCCTGAACAACTGAAAGGCTCGCATGGTGTTGTGCAGTGGAGGAAGCACGGGCCTTATATTCCGACGGGAGGAACGCCACCGTAGTAGCAAACAATCCATGACCAGATGGGCTGATGATGGTTCACACCGAGTCAATGACCAGCTGCTTTGAAATGACCAGATGCTTTGAAATGACCAGTTGCTTTGAAATGACCAGTTGCTTTGAAATGACCAGTTGCTTTGAAATGACCAGAGATTGTTCTGCAACAAGACTGTTCTGGAAGTTCACGGCATTGTCTAAAGGTCACGGCATTGTCTAAAGGTCACCGCATTGACCTAAAGGCCACCGCATTGTTCTGGAGTATTGTTCTGCAAATGTCAGGAGGTAAGTACGTATTTACCCCAAAGTGCCAGGCTTAAATACACCAAGCCACCGTCAGTGCAACAATCGTCAACATAACCGAGATCACCAATACTGTCATCTCTGATATCTGTCCATCTGTCATCTCATTTTTCCATCTGTCATCAACTGTCCATCTCATACACTTTTCTATTCTCTATCTCAACACATGATTCACCACTATCATTCATATTCTCCCCCTACCTAACCCTGATCTGCAGGCTGTTTCACAACGCAGACAGGTGCTAGAGAAGCTGTATGACCAATTTGAACATTAAGTTCCGAATTTCATTAAGTTCCGAATTTCACTAAGTTCAGAATTTCATTAAGTTCACTAAGTTCCGAATTTCATTAAGTTCAGAATTTCATTAAGTTCACTAAGTTCCGAATTTCATTATGTTCAGAATTTCATTAAGTTCATTAAGTTCTCAAAGTTCAGAACGGTTCATTATTCTGATCATGTCATGGCTCAACGGTCGTTCAGAAATCTTCTGTTCAAACTGTTCCTTATGTTCTCTTGATTCTATGAAAACGCCTTCAGCACTCATCCTCTTGCCTGCCCTAGCTAAAGGATCCTCCACGGTGAGTGAGCGCAACACCTAATGCGAGTACATGCTCCAATCGACTTGACGCGGCAGATTGATGCACCTACTCCGCCAGCGCCGTCTAAACCCGGCACGCCCAAAGGGGCGTGGGCCTCCTTTCTGGTACTGCCAATTACAGGTGAGGTTCAGATGCTAGACAGGGCAATGAGTACTAGATAGACAGATATTAGAGATGCTAGAAGACTAGATTAGGGATGCTAGAAGACTAGATACAAGAATACTATACAAAATAATAGAGAGTACTAGAATACTATGCTAGAATAATTAATGCTAGATCCTAGAATCCTAGGATTAGAATACTAGATACTTGTGGAATCAGAAGACTAGATATGAATATACCAGACGACTAATCAATACAAAATATTAATACTGGACACCAGATACTTGAAAAACTAGAATACTGGAAGAATACTAGACTAAGATACTAGATACTGAAGAAAAGAAATACACAACTGGACCTGTTAACTAGAAACTACAAGAATACTAGTTAAGAAATGAATACTAGACTAGATACTAGACTAGATACTAGATACTAGACTAGATACTAGACTAGAAGAGGATCTGATCACGTTTAGTACTTTGTAATTCAGTGTATTCGAATCCTCCCGAGGAGTCAAGTGGTATGCAGACTATTAGGCATTTGGTATCTTGTCCGTGGCTCAACAGCAATGGAGCAACGTGATAAGGAGGTTCGCTAATACTTTCGGTTTCGGGCCGCTGCCTTATCGACGCTGATGGGCGAATAGGGGTAGGTCCGATAGCTCCGGTCGGGATCTTCCGACTCCTATCAATAGGGGTTGTGACTGGACTTTCGGGGTTTCTGACAATCCCACCGCTGATGGAGCAGCGTAGGATTTCTGATCTGATGCAGTCTACCATGGGTCTAACGAAGAATACTAGGTACTAGACTAGGTACTAGATACTATGCTAGACTAGATACTAGATACTATGCTAGACTAGAGATAGATACTAGACTAGAAATAGATACCAGAGACTATCTGAGAACGAAAGACTACCTCAACCCTACTTTTCAATTACCCAGACAATCTTAAGGAAGATACTTGCAAGACCGGAGAGGAATGGGAACATGTCTCCAACATTGGGCATATCCTCTTATTACTCAGCCGATCTCGTAAAGTGTCAGTGAACCCACCCAGACTATCCCCACGGTACCGGAATCGGTGGTCAGAGACGACTTGTTTCGGAGTCGAAGCAAGAAAACAAGACCTCACACGTCACTAGCAAAACAATTATGGAGCTCACGGGCCAGGAACTGGGACAATTCTGGCGCAAGCTCAAGAAACCACGTTCTGCCTCGCCACCCTACGACTACTACCATTTGCCACTTGGGAAAGAACTCCGTTCATCTACTCCACCACTGCTTGCCCCTGCAACGCCGTGGACTGGTTACTTGACATCGAGAAGACGGAGAGAAACTAAAACACTTCACTTTGACTGCCCTTGGCCCAGGTCTGGGAAGAGTCAAGCTCCCCGGTCTCCCTCCCCGGTCTCCCTTCCCGGTCTCCCTCCATTAACACCGACCTCACTCGAAGAATATTGCCTATTTGAAACCGTTCTATGGACAGTTCTGAATTCGCTCAATTGGAACAAACCTCGATCCAGCCGAGTCGATCTTACCGCACTAAGTGAATGCATTATCTCGCATGATTGCACTATCTTGCATTAATGCATCACTGCGCTTAACTCTCACACTTCTTCTGAATCACCTTCTCTCGGGGTTTTAACCTAACCAGGTTTTCGCAGTCCCATTTAAGACATGTAGTCAATGATCAAGAATATATATATATATACCAGAATACAGACACTAGATCTAAATATATACCAGAATACAGACTAGTATTCTAGTATGGATCGTTGGCAAGATTGAGGCCGGTTATCCTTGTTCAAAAAGTATACAGCTACTATACTATCTATATCAGCGGAAGCCCTTGCTGGGTGCAATCTCAACTACTTGGATTCCATGGTGCCATTCACTCCGTGTCTCCTACTCGTGTTCCAAAAAGCCTACGGTTCAAGTCACAACTTGTGACCGATGCCTTGCACTTGCTCAATGAATAGACTTGACGTTTGGTCTGCGTCCGTCGACCAAAGTCCAAGAATATTGGGAGTCTAGAATTGGATGGTGTGAGGACTAGCTGATGCCGCTGACCACGGAGTTGGCTATACTAGATAATAGAACTAATACTAGAGCTAGGATACTAGAGCCAGGATAATAGAACTAGTACTAGAACTAATACTAGAACTAGAATACTAGTAGTACTAGTAGTACTAGTATGGTAGTATAGTAGTACAGTGGTATGGTACTAGTACTAGTATAGTAGTATAGTAGTATAGTAGTAGAACTAGAATACTAGAGCTAGAATACCAGAACTAGAATAATAGAAGTAGGATAATAGAACTAGAATACTAGAACTAATACTAGAACTAATACTAGAGCTAATACTAGAGCTAATACTAGAGCTAATACTAGAGCTAATACTAGAGCTAATACTAGAGCTAGAATACTGGAACTAATACTAGAGCTAATACTAGAACTAGGATAATAGAGCTAGAATACTAGAGCTAGAATACTAGAACTAATACTAGAATTAGAATACTAGAACTAGAATTCTAGTAGTACTAGTATAGTAGTATAGTAGTACTACTAGTATGGTAGTATAGTAGTATAGTAGTAGAACTAGAATACTAGAACTAATACTAGAGCTAATACTAGAACCAACACTAGAGCTAGAATACTAGAGCTAATACTAGAACTGGAATACTGGAACTAAAATACTAGAACTAGAATACTGGAACTAGAATACTAGTAGTACTAGTATGGTAGTATAGTAGTATAGTGGTATGGTAGTATAGTAGTAGAGCTAATACTAGAACTAATACTAGAACTAATACTAGAAGTGTGTCACTGGTGGGAGCAGGTGTTATAGCTTCTTGTCTGACTTGAACTAATTATCATAGACAATATAAAATTTCTTTATACTATCATTCAAATAAATACAGTATCTTTAATTATCAAAGTATCCATTGTGTTCTCAATTTCATTCATTAATTATCCTTTCGTTCCCATTTGATAGAGTTTTTGAATAGATTGGATTCTATTCTGAATTGTTAAGTCCTCTGTGTTGGTATTGACCTTGTGAAATGTATGATTCATTACATCTTACAATTATGGCCTCGTGATAGTTTATATCTATCGTATATATTGAGAAATCAAGTTATCGCTGAACCAGTTTAATGAAGATTCGTTGAACTTAACACAAACTAAAGCAGGGAGGTTACTTTCCCAATAATCCGATATTCTCCATTTCACACAACCTTCAAGACTACTTCGAATAGCCCTCCTGTGTTTTCCCATGTAATAATATCATATTATTAAACCACTGAGTTTTTCAATTAATCCAAGTAAACTGAGTAAATATAATTAATCTGCTTTGCAGATAGTCCATTTGATAAAACTCTACGACGCAGTGGTAGAGTTTTTCCAATTAAGACAGGTACAATAAAATAGCAGTCGCATGCCTGTGACCAGAAGTAGAGTAACAGAAATACCTTTATTTTATTAATTCTCTCATACGTACGTGATAGTTTCCCATCATCGGCTTGCCCGAATTACTAACTTTTTTACAGGCCAGGCCTTATTTAATTCATAGGTTTACCCTGTTTAATATGACAGCTTACATAAGGGTCTGTTTCGATTCATTTGTCTACTGATTAAGTGTTTGTTTATATCAGATATTTTTCAGATGAATTACATCTTATCTGATTACAAACCAGACACTAGCGGCTACTCACGTATTCCTCAATCATTTGCTGGAGCAGAGGTCAGATTGGATCTTCTGGACGGAAACATGCGTATCGCAAACGAAGTAAATCTCTAGTCTAGCACTATGGATGATCTACAGTGCACGAATATTGAAGACGTGTCAAGAACAAGGTGTGGGCAGGAACTTCGAAATGAACGATTAGGAAGCCCAGAAGTTTCAGACATACGATGCCTCCCGCTACCAGGCCACTAGAAAGAACTCACGACTTATAACATATATCTATTATACCATAAATATGTAAATAAGAATTAAATCAATATCTTATAACATATCTACATATTAAGAACAATCTATATTTTAACATACCTACTATATCTAGAATAAATATTATGATATAATATATCAAGAAAAAATCATAAAAAGATGGTAATAAAGAGTTACAGAAGATACTGATACCTCATGCCTGAGGTTGACACCAATGAAAGTACTAACTCTTGAGACCACGAGATGTTAGAAGAATACTAGAGCTAGAATAAGATACTAGAAATCGCAGATTACAGATACTAAATGAGTACTAGGTACTATATGAACACCATACTACAAGACTGATAGGTAGCAGAATACTAGATACTAGACTAGATACTAAATAAACACCATTATACTAGACACTAGACTAGACTAGATACTAGACTAGATACTGGATACTGCATAAGCCTCTATATTTTATAATTAAGTCAGTTCCTCCTCATATCATTTAAAATAGAGTTAGGGAAGAAACCGAAGAGTAGGGATAATTAAAGCTCCCATTAAACTTTCTCCATAAGTACAATCAGCAGTTAAGAGATAAAGGAGTTTAATACCACCAGTTAATCTATAGTTATTCATTTGATATGAAGCAGATAAAGATCAGGTAGTGCAGCTAAAGCACCTAAATAGGAGCTCTATGAATAGCACCAGTTAAAGATAACATTTTCCCATAAAGTTTAAAGATAAATTTCAACTTGCGTTTTTAGTATATGTTACTATACAGGGATATGTAAGTTATTCCTTAACAGACCAAAGTACAAGATGGGTGCGAGG
>NKZV01000899.1:0-13950 GCA_002370175.1 Metschnikowia colocasiae
TTTCAGATATTTGAGTCCATAACTCTCTGTCTACTATGTAGACCTCAACAGGTGAGAGACTGTTGTCGTTTGACCATAATAATTCTTGCGCAAATACGCCCTTTTCTTTGGAAGAGAGCGGTCTCAAGGTGCCACTAACGTTTGCAAAAAGGACCAATGGGACTTGGTGTTCCCAATTAAACTTCTTGTGAAAAACAGTGTCGTTTTTTGGATGATATTGACCTTCCAAAACTGACCCCCTTTCCCTGTCGAAACGTAAGACGTATACAGGTACCTCCACGCACGATGGCGAATAAAACGATTGTACTGCGTGCCGTTAAACGAACACTTGCACCAAACGTGCAGGATACTTGAATAAACCAGGTCATGTTCTCAGATCTTGTGGCTCCGCAACTTCCTCAGTACCTGGTAACTTGCCTATAAATCACAGCACTTTTGTTCTCAAGAACATAATATAATTCAAACACCATGAGAGCAAATCACTTGATCCTGGCTTTCCTAATTGCCGGAACGGTCTATGCCAGTGCAGGTTCTGAACGGACTTTCTATGCAAAAGTCGATGGCAAAATAGAGGTCCTCAGTTTCTTGAAAGGTTCTCATCATAATATCATGGCTCTTAGTCAGCCCAAATATCCTTCCCTCCCCAAGTTCCGCTTGATAGATAAAGTGGCTACTACTGTCGACACCACTCACCCCAAAGTCTTTAGCATTGTCGATAAGGCAATAGGCTTTGGTACAGGAGAGAATGTAAAACCTTTCATGGTCGAGTTAGATAGTGCCAACAAAGTTTTGAATCTTCATCCTGGAATATGCCATTTCTCTAATAGCTTGCTGCGGGGAACGTTGTATAATAATTGGTTATCTTCGTTTGCCTGAGCTGCTACCCTGTGGAGGTTTACTTCTTATCTATTATTGAAGTTGTAAATTTGCTTCAAGCTGGCCCTGACCTGAAATACAAGAGAGAAAATCATGCGGAAGATATGGCAGACAAAAAAGACGAGTCGATGGAGTCTCCGTCCAAATCTGGCTTTAGATAAGTGTCTGCGTGGAAGGTCCTTCTGTTTTTGACCCTATAAAGGAGCCGGTGGAGTCACTTCATGACTTCACCGTTTTGGCGACCTCTGAATCTAGTCCCGCATTTTTGAATCGAAGCACTGGAGCATGACTATGTGACAGAATACCCACCTTTATATATCGATTGACTTAAAACATTTTCATTCTTAATGTAGACACCCTGAATACTTGTGGAGCCGAAGACAGCTAAGCTCCTGAAGAAAGACACGTACCCTGAAATTGGGTTTTGTTCTTCGGGGTCTTTGTCTGAATTATGGCATCAATTAGATGTTATAGATCATTACCTCTCATTAGAGATTAGAGACCATTAGAGATCATCCAAGATAATCAGAGCTCAGCAGAGATTAGAAATCTTTAGAGACCAGAAGATATTAGAATCTTTAGAGAAAACATTATGTACCTCATTACCTGTTGCTATTGAACAGCAAAATAGACTCCATGGACCGTGCCCCAGACATCCTGGTGGATCGTGTTGTGATTGGCTGAATCAATGGCATATAGGAACTTTCCTAGAAGATTGGACAGCGACAGTTCAAGTAGCGGGTCGCACGTTAAACTTTAATGTTCAAGCCATACGAAAATTTCGGGTATGTCATTTTGGTGTGAACTTTTAGGCTTTCCTCGATACGGAGAACGACCCTTTCATATTCGTGCGCTCGCACTGTTGAACATGTAGGACCTCGCGGGATGTACCGCAGTTCTGCATGGACATGGAAATGCATGAAGATGCATAGGGTGCTAAGACGTAGACGAATTGAAGCAGATGAAAAACAGCTACTGTCTGAATATGTAAGGGGACTGTGTTTTAAGAAATTGGACTTGCTCGTCTAATTCTGTCTAATCTCTCTTATTACACAACCTTAATTTAGCTCCATTTAAAAGTGACGAAAGTCGCTCTTATATAGAGAGCATCGTAACAGATCAAGAGTGATAGAACCGTTAGTACCAAGAACAGGATAAATATATATATATATATATTATAACTATACAACGGCATACCTCCTTACTTAAAGCAGTTGTCAGAGTCACGTGACATAACCGTTCCGTATACTTTAACATGAAAATTAATGCGAACCAACACATAGTTATGACCAATGCCGGTCTCACACTATCTCGCATCAAAGTGCGGCAAGATTAGAAAACCATCACTTAACCATTCCGATTGAAATCAAAAGAGACTATTTTGATAAATTTGGAAGTTGAACAGAATGACTCCCTTACTTTTTTAGATGATTGGTGTTGTTTCCGATTTTTAAGGTGGGTATTTAAGTTTTTCATTCGCGTAGTGCTTTCCGCCTCGATTTGCGAAGAGCCTCACAAAGTGCGAAATACCCTCTACACCAATAAAGTCATATACATCACTCAAGACCCCAGACTTTGATCGCAGAAATGAACCAATATCTTTGGCTAGAAATTGACTTCCCCTATGAGTAAGAGAGACTTCTTGATTTAGGGATGAATAGAAAGATTACAGTGATGTGCCGCGTGACACTTAACTTTGGTCTGTTTAAGAGAACAAGGTGCATGGTCCTGTACCTCCGTACCACATACGATCAAGTCACACCTGTTGATGAAAAGACTGACTGGCCTCAATGACTTGTGAGTATGAGTCTAAATTCTCTGATTCTTCATCATCTTTGCTAACACACTGAGCCCCAAGATGTTGTTCCAAAACTTAGCTCTGAGCTTGTTGGCTGCTTTGGCCTTGGCGGTCACACCCAAGAACCACAAACGAGGTTGAAAAAGGATTTCGAAGTCTTACATGGTGACTCTTTTGAAGACGCTTCACCACAAAAACTGGTGGAGGTGATCAAGCGGTCCGGCGGTTTGCTCGAATCTACCAGACCACGCTATTGATGGGCTCCCGCAAAGAAAAGAATAGGGTTTTGATTGATACTGGATCGTCCGATTTATGGGTCATGGGCAAGGACGTAACTTGTGAATACCAACATAGTTGGAGACACGCAACCAGTGGTGAAAGAGATGGCGAACAAGAATCACTTCCAAGCCGCCCTTGGAATAGTACTTCTCTAACAATATATGCACAGCAAAAGGCTCTTTCAGCACTACCGATTCCAGCTCTTTCCACCTAAACGATACTGAACCAGACTTCTACATCCCTTACATGGACGATACTTACGCCAGTGGCATTTGGGGCACTGACACAGTTGGATTAATGAATAAAAAGGTCACGATGGCTTTCGGCGTGGCGAACAAATTGCTGTGTGAAGTGGGAATCTTAGGCATAGGCCTTATTCTTAGAGAACAAACGATTACGAGACGCTTCAACAGATACACGTATGCAAACTTCCCTATGCAGCTCAAAAATTCTGGCATCATCAAGAAGGCGGTGTACTCTATATTCTTGAACAAACTGAGCACAATGAAGGGCACGATTTATTTTGGTCATGTTGACCACAAGAAATACACTGGCCAATTGCAAACCGTTCCGATAGTCAATTTGTACAAGGTCTTTGAATGGCTCGATCTGCCTTCCATTAAGCTCGACGGAATGTACTTGGAGAGTCATAGCCAAAAAGTGGTTCTTTTGGACGAGCCCATTGGGGCCATGTTGGACTCGGGTGCAGCCATTCAGCACTTACCCAAGAACGTCATATCAGCTTTGGCCAAACTGTTGCAGGGAAAATACTTGCCCACAACGGACATGTACAAGATTGACTGCTCATACAAAACGCACGGGAAACTTGGTGTATGATTTCTCGGGCATGAAAATCAGGGTTCCAGTGGAGGATTTGGTGCTTGAGGGGAGACGCAGCTGCTACTTAGCAGCAAAACTGTTCGACAGTACCTTGCTCTTCCAATCAGGCACTTTGGGAAACAGCTTTCTTCGCAATGCATATGTTGTGTATGATTTGGAGGATATGGAGATTTCTTTGGCCCAGGCCAGATAAACCAATGAAGTGGAAATAGAGGCGGTCACCAGCACCATACCAAGAGCCACCAAGGCACCGAGGTACTCCTCCACTAGCCTTGCAAACTTCATCAGTGAGCACACACCAGAAATTTTCAAGCGTCATGGCTCCAGGGAATGAAACCCCGTTTGATATCTTTTTATATCAGTAGTATACTGGTATAGGATAATGCGCATACTGATATGAAGGCGTGCACCGATCCCAGATTCGCTTCGGAACAAAACGTGGATCTGCTACATTAACGTATACCGAAGGCAGAGGAGCCACTTTGAGTTAGTCCCGGCCCCTGGTTTCTTATTGAAATATTGATTAAAATTATGAATACCCCTGAAAAAAGTAAGAACCATTCCTAAACCTCATTAACTAATGTAGAAATGTTAAAAAATGTTGGTGAAGGGTGATAGATTCTTGTAAATCAACCTTCTGAACCCATACTTAGGCTAAAGCAAATAGTTGTCCGTAGACGTATAACCTGTACAAATAGTCTCATGTTCTATAGATTCATACACCTTATCTTCTTCGGCTGAATCTATGGAACATGTGTGTAATCAGAAAAGACACGGCTCACAGGAAAGACATATACATCTATCTCGAATCAGGACTTTGCTGTTATTAGTCTCGCTATCAGGAAATTTGAAGGACTGAAAAGAAGAGAAACCAAATTGAAGCCATATTTCGATGTTGAATTCACCAGAAGGACCAAAGAAGAACGAGTCTTGTTGTATCGCAGGTTATTAAGGTGGGATACTGCTAAAGTGGAAGCAAACTGGTCTTTGAACTTAATGTCGACGGGCAGGGTTGACGATTTTTCCAAGAAAGCAAAATCTCGATTCTTCATTATAGAATCCTTCTCAGAGGGGCATGAGTATGTTGTCAACTTTTACGAAGCCCAATATGTAAGGGGCATATTCATCTTCATCATTCTTAGGCACCGGTTCAGGTTAATCCTGGACGGTCTAGACCAAGGTGCACTGCCCCAATCTAGGTCAATTTAAGAGTGACGGAGTCGCTCTTATGAAAGAGCATCTCAACAGATCACAATTGAGTGAAACCTTATTATAGTACAAAGTATAGGAAATGTATTTGACATGACTACTGACAACGACATTCCTCTCTACTTGAAGAAGTTGTTGGAGTCACGTGATATTACCGTTCCTACATACGCGAGTGTTAAAGCAACGTGTTAGACGTGAGGTCTACCTAATGTAGATACAGGACCCAAGGACGAAAGAACAAAGATAACAGAACTTTCGAGACATAAAATCTACCTAACTGGATACAGGACGACGTTCAGAATGAAATAGGTAACTTGACATCACGCCTAGAGCTAAGCTACATGGTCGGCACGGAATGAGGACCAAACACGGAGCAAGCAACGAAAAGGATCCGGTCCGCCAGACAAATGAATGACCGCAAGCGTGCTTGGTACCAAGCAAGAAAAAGACATGGCGTAACCAGAGAGAATAGCAAGAAACGAAGAGAAGCTATATAAGTACTCGATGGTAAGCCCCATTCCTTGAAGATCCAAGAACTCCATTGCTTAAGAGCAAGAACTACATTGTTTAAAACATTTATAAGAATATAATATAAGGTCACGATCCAATATCACGCTCACAATAACCATTAATGATATCTGATCGGGAGAGTTCCTACTAAGCCAGTAGGCGTCAGATCATATCCGAATACTTCGAACATCTTTCAGTGGCATCGTTCCCGGAAACGATCCATAACATAACAAGCCGTTAGAAGTTATATCTCTTGCGATAACAGGCTAAAGTCCCACGTCGCATAATAATTCTAACAACGCAGTGCAACATACAATGCCGTTAACTTGAGGTACTGATGTTTATTGCGAACACGGATCTTCTTGCCAACATTATTATGCAGTAGAGACTTCATTCGATATTCATGCGACATTTATTCCCAAACTATTCATATTTTTTCTTAGCATGTCATGTATTTTATAATCTTATACAATACAATTAAAAGGAACATGTGTTGGATTCTTGTTGTAGGTCTAGTACCTAATTAACTCTGTTCATTCGTTGATGAGGCCCAAAGAGAGGAATCGAGGGTTGGTTCTTACATAGGCAAATGGTCAAGTGTTGTCTTATGTGGCCAGGAGCCATACGGTGACCAGGCCACTTTTGACAATGGAGATGAGACTCAAGGATCCGGGGCTTTGACAATCCCGCATCTGATCGAGCAGTGTAGGCGTTTTCTTACCATTACTATGGGTAATGTGCTACCTTGGTGAATCTAAGTTATAGTGTTTTTCTTCTCCACGGTATATGCAGATATTCATTATGTTGAAAGTCAAAGTGCGAGAGTGCGCGATTTACGCACTGCGGCTATAGAGCTGTCCAATGATGGATGTATTGACTTTAGGAGATGTGTCATCTCGTGTGTATATACACACAGCTACCACATCTGAAAAGATGGGTGAAGGTCTTCTCCAATATAAAAGGAGGGGCGTTGCCCAGGTTTATAAGAGTAATCAAGTTCATCTAAAAGGGAAGACATACCAAGATGTCTCCCGCTACCAGACCCACCAGAAGTGCCTCACGAGTAGCCATAGAAGATTCTAATACATATGATACCTCACTGTCTGAGGTTGATACTAATGAGGAAGTACTCACTCATCTTGATGAGACCATGAGATCTGCTAGCCGTGATGCACAAGTCTGTTCACCATGGTTGATCTATGGTATCCCGGAGGTATTTAAGTTTGACGCGGACACAGAACTATCCGATCTACACACTATGTAGATGAAGTGCGCAATCAGTGCACTTTACGCGCATACATGACTCTCGTCTAAGCCCTATAGTCCTATTTGAGATGTGACAATGTGAAATTGACACGTCTACCACAAATCTCAATTGACGGCACTCCAATATAAAAGAAGGGGCTGTCCCTCCCGTTTATAAAGTAATCAAGGTAATACCTGTGGCAGGAAATACCAAGATGTCCTCCAATCCACACCCACCAGAAATACTTCTCGTGTGACTTTCATTGATGATTCACTGGAAGAAGTATATCTTAATGAAGAAGTATGTAATTACTTGGTTGATAACATGAGATTTATCTATCGTGATAGATCACATGTACTGGATTGTACACCATTACAATCTATGGGAAGCCGGTACAACGCGGAGCAGATGTTATCATCTCTACACCATATAGCTGAGTTCTTACTAACAGATAATGAAGTCTTTGTGCTATTTCATGCTAATAGTTGTGAAGTTTGTTTCATCATTTTTAGAAAATTTCGTGGTTTTTGAATTTGACATGACTTTGTTTTCATCTGGTTGAAATTCATCAAAGTTATGCGTATCAGGCTTCCCAGGAACAGCGAACAACACCAGTGATTTGACCACGGTTTCGCTTTGGTAGGCTACGCCTAAGCACTATATACTCCACCATCGAAAAATTCAGGAGGTCATATAAGGGCCATACCGAATCAGCCCCAGGAAGGATATCGAAATGTGTCATGCGACTACAATAACAAAGCAACGAAACCGAAAACACACGCACCAATCACATTATTGGAAGCTCCGTTAACAAACAGAGAAAGGCCCGGACCGGCAATGATGCTGGTATGAGTCTGAGTAGTATTCTCATCCAGGTTACCAAACTTGGTGGGGGATGGAGACTCTACGAGGTCTTTGGGGGCGAATCCGCCAGCTGCAATGCTATCAGCGGGGCTTCCGAGGTCAGAGGGGAACTTGACAGGGCCTTTCGGCCTTTCTACCACGGTGGATGGTTGACACACTTCCTCAGACATAGTGACGGTCACTGTCGTGTTTTCAGGACAAGAGGTGGTGTAATGGGTGTGGGGCTTATCTGCCAACAGCAAGAAAGTCTCGCAATTGTACTTAGAATCTGAGCGTGAGGCAACACTGGAACTCACTAAGGAGACCAGCTTCGATGGATAGTGTGCACTAGAGGGAGCATCAGCGGCGCTTATCTTTTCTTCTATCTTATGGTTCCTATCTTCCTCGGGCAAAAAGTCATCTTTCAAGAAGGATTTGGTCTTTCTGTCGTACCGCAAAAGATAGATTTCCACGTCAAAGCAATGTTGAACTGGCTTGATTCCGTAAATAATCACGCGCTCAGATGTGCCAAAGCCCTTGCAAGAGTAAAACGGTGCATTTAGAACCTTTCTCTCTCGATTTAAACTCAATCTAGTCTTAGGGATTCTGGGACCAAAGGCAAATCCAAATTTATATAGACCTGCGTACCCCGGGGTGGATGTGTTGCTAGTGAAAGCGTAGTTATCATGGAATTTGAACTCGATGGGGACGCCAGAGTTCTCATAAGAAAAGATACTAGCTTCGTTATGAGTCATACTGGAGAGTGGTACCAATGTATCATGAACTTTTGCGAAGAAGACATACGGAAATTCGGGGGTCATAATAAAGGAGTCGATTTGTTTCCGATCATCTTCATTGGGTAAAGTCTTCACTTTCATGTCTTCTTCAGGCGAAGGATTAATATCCCTTTTAATGAGAGGTTGCATGTCCACCTTAAGCAGGGGTTTATCATCCTCTTTGGGTATCGATTTCACATTTACTTTTGGCATGCCCTTCGGTTTATCATCTTTTGACAAACGTAAAACATTCATATTCCTTTCAGGTGTCAGTTTCACATCTTCCTGAGTCACATGTTTCGATTGCCTGTTCCATTGAAACAAATGTGTCATATTCTGTTTAGGGTGAACTTCCGATGTCATATTCCTTTCAGGTGTCAATTTCACACTTTGCTTAATCACATGTTTCGGTTGCATGTTCGATTGAGACAAATGTGTCATATTCGGTTTATGATTATGATTGCCATCATCCTTGGATACATCTTCTCCAATTGCTTCTGCTATGTTACGGTCATCTCCTTTCGTCTCGTTGCTTGTAGCCTGTTTAGGTATCTGTTTGTTGGAGTTGGAAATCTTTGAAGCAATTCTGTATTCCCTCTTGTTGAATTCGAAGTAGATTTCGACTGCGAAACAACAGGACGGGGTATTCACGACTGAAATGACGTGTATATAGGTGCCGGGGAGAATGCACGAATAAAACTGATAATTTCGGAGCACATTCCCGTTTTTGAAAGACAAGGGTTGACGCTGGACTCTCTCGCCAAAGGCAACCGCGTTTCCATACCACCCTATGTACCCCGGGGTAGACGTGGCATTAGTGAAGGCATATTCGCCGTCTAAGAAGAACTCAACGGGGTTCGAAGAATCTCCATAAGACAACATACCAAAGCCGTCCAGAACAGTGTAAGAGAGTGGTACTAAACAGCCGACAATCTCCACATAAAATTGCCTTGGATAGCCGTAGTCTTCCCACGCTGAGGCGGCGGCAAGGAACGTAACAATCAATAAAGCGGCTAGCATGGTAGTTGATCATTTTTCCGAGACAGGAAAGACGGCTATTTCTTATAGAAAAGATTTATTGTTGTCAATCGAAACAACTGGTTCGGCCATTCCACATTGTATTCTGAATAATGGCAAAAAGAATATGTGAAAAGTGATTGATGTATTCAGAATTCCTGCACATCCGGGGCCAATACTTCTGTTTATAGAAGTTTTGCCATTTTCAGCTGCGTGATCAACTTATTGGGAACCGAACCCGATATCTAGCACATTTCCTTTAAGTAAGTATCTCAGTTCCGTAACGAAGGCCATAATTAATCCCATCGTCAAATATCATCATCAATGTAATCATTTTACACATCAGATCAATGATCATATCTCATTTAGTCATCACATCTAATTTATCGCCTGCTTTGAGTCAACGGTTAATATAGATGGCTCCCTAGTAAGTAATTCGGCCATTGTCAACGCGAGTAGTTGCGATAGATTGGGAAAACATTATGAAAAACAAGTCCGCGCATAATGCGACATGAACAACAGTTGGAAACTTGGCTATTGTGAGGTGAATATTCCCAGTACAATTGGAGGAGCAAAATGCTTTGTCAGAAACTAAACAACGTGAGAAATGAGGTAGTACTTATCAATTGTTTTCCAACTGCAGACCCACTGCAAACACATTTAGTGTACTTGATCTGAGGCAATGGTGTTTGTTGGGACCACGGAGCCACCACGAATGGTCAAATGGTATTGACACTTTTTGGCTTGGAGATCTCGGGATATCGGCGTTGAATTCGCGCGCTAGGTCCGGAGAAAAAGCGGCATTTGGCAAATGGTGCATTCGCTGGTTCTGCCAACTGCGCTACAGTGTTTTTCAAAACTAATCGAACCAGCGCGACAAAATGTTTCGAACCAAGAAGACAAAATGTTTCGTACCCCTTCGCACAGTCTTTCAAACCAAATGGCGTAATGTTTCACACCAACTTTTATTAGAATTCAATATTCTGAAATCTTAAATCTGGAGGATTGCCTTATATGTACTACATTTGGGAGTCTTGCAGTACCAATCAAGGGTCAAAACGGACGGAACTGAACTGATTTCCTTGTTATCCTGTATACAAAGTATTGGTTTGTTTAATTTTGCTAGTGTGGTTCGAAACATTTTGTCTTCTTGGTTCGAAACATTTTGTCTTCTTGGTTCGAACCATTTTGTCTTCTTGGTTCGATTAGTTTTGAAAAACACTGTACTGTGAAACAATAAGCTTATGCAGGGTACAATCTTGTAAAAAGAAATAAACCGTGTCTGCCTCAAATTCAGCATCTTGGATACGCCGTGGAGGAGCCAGTGTGTGTAATTTTGAGGAGAGTCATGGAAGACTGATCTCATAGTCTCATCGAGATGAGTGCACACTTTTTGAAGGTGTTTATTTCAGACCCTGACTGACTTAAGTACCAGCGTCTTTGTAGCTCCGTGAGGCCCTTGTGGTGAGTCTGTCAGCGGAAGCTAACCTCATACATTTTCTCTTTTAATAAACTTGATTACTTGCAATGAATTGAGGAAAAGTCTCTTCTTATATCTTGAGTGAGCCTTCACGCAAAAGAGACAGCTGTGGACTGAGGCTCACATTGTCATGTCCACCCGGCGTTTCATGAGCCCATGTGTTTCATATCATGATGTGTTACTTAGTCGGCGCGCGTCTTCGTAAATAGTGGCGGATCGATCCTATTGTAGGAACGAACCATCATCAAAGAACACTGCTGGTTAGGTTTTGTACCTACAAAACACTTCAGAACTTAATAATTGTGCTTGGGTGATCGAAATGACTCCGACCGTACAACCCTAAAGCAGGTGATCTGAGAACACGTAATGGTCCTTGGAGCCAGCATCAACATACGGGGAAATGTCTGGTATAATGTCAATAACTTATTCATCACTCGCTTGGATCCCTGGGTGCTTTTCTTTGCTTAGGGTGGAGTTTATCTTCGTGTCTTGATGTTCTGTAGGTGTTTGTGATTATCCCCTGCTCACCTTCACGCAGTAAGTGGTGAGGTTGGTGTTAGATTCTTTGATAACGTTTAGTACTTTGTAATTAAGTGTATTTATTCGTTGATGACTCCTTCCAAGGGGGATCCCGGGGTCTCTATATAGGCGAACAGCCCCGACGTTCGGCTGTTCGTTCGAGTGCCGAAGGGGGGAACGTTCCCCACTCCCATGTGATTCCCTTCTGGAAGTGTGGGGAAACGGTTAGTCAGGCAATCATCAGGTCATCATCAGGCCATGGTAGACCGTGCCTTTCCGNGGAAGTGTGGGGAAACGGTTAGTCAGGCAATCATCAGGTCATCATCAGGCCATGGTAGACCGTGCCTTTCCGTCTTTCCGGGTGTCTGACGTTCCCTCTCTGATCGAGCAGCGTAGGCTTTCTCTGGTCCTGATGGGTAGTGCGCTACCCATCGGGGGTCTAACTGGTATAAGTTTTTCAAATGTGACGAAAGACGCTGACTGCAATCAGGGCAGATGGTGACATTGAAAGTGTTCCTCCGTTTGAAGACTGCATAAGTGAGTTCACAACTTCCTTCGTGTTCAAATCGTCTGATACAATTCTTCGCATTCGACTCAGTCAGTAGTTAAGCTTTCTGTGCCAGAAATGGAGGTGGGTCTGGAAGCACCGGCCATGATTGAGCTGGAAGAGGTGAATTTCGTGAAGAAAGACCTAGGGGTACCTGAAATGTCCATGACGGAAGATTGGAAACATCAGGAATGCTCGAAATGAAAGACTAGGATACATCGTTCTTGAAAGCAGAGGAAGGAGCACCAGGCATACTTGAGATAAAGACCCTGCAGATACTAGAAAAGCTAGAGGTGAATGACTCGGGCACGTCGGAGATGTTTGAGAACGAGGATATGGAAGTACTTGTACTCATCAAGATGGCAGATCTGAAAGCAACAGAGACTTTTACACCATTAGAAATCTGCGAGGGTCTCAGAGCAACGGAGAGATTGAAGGCCGAAGACTCAGGGATACTATGCTTGTAAGCGTAGTATGTGGACACACCAGATTCCCTGGAGGCGACTACCGGCTTCGATGTGGAGTGCATACTTGAAGAAGGAGCAACGATATGACTCGAAGTCATGGAGGCCATCATGTGAGACACCACTGAGGAACCCAGCGGTTCATAATCCTCCTGAGGCCTGGCATTTCCATCTTCATTTAAACCTTGTTCCCAATCTCTGTCGGGCACATGTTCCCATTGCTCCTGCGGTATGTATTTCCATTCTTTCTCTGGGATATATTCCCAATCCGAGTCCGGCTTATGTTCCCAATCCTCACCAGATACATACTCCCAATCTTCATCAGGTACATGTTCCAAATCTTCATCAGGTACACGTTCCAAATCTTCATCAGGTACATGTTCCCAATCTTCAGCAGATACATATTCCCAATCTTCATCAGGTACATGTTCCCAATCTTCCTCAGGTACATATTCCCAGTCTTCATCAGGTACATGTTCCCAATCTTTACCGTGTAAATATTCCGAAATTCCTTCAGATATTCTCACTTCCTTGTATTTGGGCAATTCTTCCCAGTATTGCTCACGTTGTCTTTCAGCTTCCCAAGGCAGGATGTTTCCGTCTTCTTCTTCGACAGACTCGCTTCTCGGATCAGACAAATATAACCCTTTGTATGGCAAGAGGTAGAGCTCAACCAGCTGACAGTTCTTAATGGGTAAATTCGAAGTGTTATAAATAATTCCACGTACCTGGGTGCGGAGTATCTCGCACGAGACAAAGGGACCATTTAAAACCTTCATATCACTGTCAAAATCCAAGTAAACCTTTGGAACATCTGAACCAAACACCACTAAGCCTTTGTAAAACCCTAAGTGCCCCGCGCTACGCTCGTCATAGGTAACAGCAAAGTCTTCCATTAAGGAGAAATGGGTGGGGCTATAAGCCTCATTCATATGAGACATTATACTGTATTCCCCCAAGTAATACCCAGTGAGCGGAACATAGGCACCATCAACATACGCAAAGAAGGCATAAGGGAAACGGGGGTCTGCCCACGCAGTGGCGACAGAAAGGGAGGCAATGATCAAGTGAATGGCTCTCATGGTGAAATATGGGTGGGAGCTTATCTTGCATGTCGACAGAGTGCGACGCAAGTTGTTGCTGCAGAGAAGAGTAGCAGCCGCACGTCCAGCCGTTCTAAATTTCCAGTCAGGAAATACAAATAAAGGCCAACACAGCCAGACTAACACATTCCAAATCCTGGTAGATTTGTAATTACCAATGGCATAAGAAGCAGAAATTCACCTAGCATTAAATTTATTGATGTTCCTCAAGAGGGGACACCCGGCGTTTTTTATAGTTGGGCCAGGAAGAGGTTTGCCCATCAAATGTAAATTTCGGGTCCCTGGTAAAAAAGCGGCACACAATTGGCGGAAGAAGCCCTGATACATCAATCTTCCTGCAAGTGGGAGCCAAGTTGTTTCAACCTATGTTTTAGTATATTCAAATATACAGGGAAATGCAAGTTGTACCTTGCAGACCAAGGTTCTATGTGGGGTGCGAGGTG